>JAHFWJ010000321.1:0-286495 GCA_028555115.1 Himalopsyche japonica | reverse complement strand
TGGTATAATAGAGAATGTCTTCGTCTCAACATTATACCGAACTACGTGAACATCAAAACGAAGTCCAATTCACCGATTGCTCTAAAAGCTCTAAAATTGGCGCAGCTTACATGGATAAAAGCTGAAATGAAGAGATGGTACTGTGTCAGGGATGCGGTGAGTGTATATTTATTTTATATCCATTCTTTGTTGACTAGCAAACTTCACTCAGTCGAGTTTGACATCTTAGATGAAAAAAATTAGATTTGAGGTCCAAAATTTTATCCATAAAACCTTTCTGAACCAAAAGAAAAAGTTAAATCATTTGTCTGAAACTAAAAAGTCAGAATATTCTGTAAATACCATAGTAGAGAAGAAAATATCTTTTGCGGAACGGGTTGTTAATACAACTTCAGTCAATTTTGATCCTAATGAAATGAGCCTTTTAAATAAAGGTTTGAAATATTGCCCTAATGTTAAAATAACTTCAAAAGATTTAGAAAATCTTGCGATCGATGCTGATCTGGATATACGATCGAATATGGCCATTAAATATGAATGCTCAACTATTCTAAAAAAGGAATCTCGAAATATTGTAAATACTAGTAAATTTGAAACGCGTATCGTAAAGTCTATCAAAACAAAATTAAATTCTAATAACTTAATAATTTCAAAAGCTGATAAAGGTAACACTACTGTTATCATGGATAGAGGTGTTTACGATGAAAAAATGGAGGATGTCTTGTCGGGTCCAGCGTTTATTCAATTAAAACGTGATCCAACTGCATCTAGTTCTGAATCCGTAAAAACAGTTATCGATGAAGCAAATACGAGTTTTCCTACAGAGCCTTTTAAAAAAAGGCACAAACAAATGAACCCACAGTGCCCTAGACTGTATGGGTTACCAAAAATTCATAAACAAAGTATGCCCTTAAGGCCAGTAGTTTCCTTTAATGCTGCACCGTCGTATAAATTAGCAGGGATTGCTAATTCCTTGTTCAAACATAAGTTGGGATTCACCCCCAAATTCGGGATTAAAAATTCAATTCAATTAGTAGAAAAAATTAAAGATTTATCAGTACCTTTGAACGCGAAGCTAGTTTCATTTGATGTAGTGAGCCTATTTACTAGTGTGCCTATATCTGACCTAAAGTCAGCGATTGTTGATTTCATAGATATGAAAAATCTTAATCCCCGGTTGGCTACAGATGTAAAATCAATCATTAACTGTTGCATAGATCAAAATTATTTTAAATTTAAAGATACATTTTATAAACAGTTGGATGGTTTGGCAATGGGTAGTCCATTGTCACCAACTTTAGCTGATTTTTTCATGAATTTGATTGAATCAAAAATTACAAAATTAGATCTTTTTAAAAATATCATCTATTGGTATAGATATGTAGATGATATTTTAGTACTTTGGGGAGGTACCGAAAGGCAACTGCATACTTTCTTGAATAATATGAATAAGATTCATAGTTCAATTCAATTCACAATGGAATTGGGTATGCATAAAATAAACTTTTTAGATTTAACGTTGAACTAATTAATAATCGTCATAGTTTCAGTATTTACAGAAAAGAGACTTTTAGTGACAATATCATAAGTAGCTCGTCTAGACACCACATTTCACATAAGTTGTCAACTTTTCATTCCTTTATTCATCGCTTGTTGACAATTCCTATGACAGAATCAAATTTCAATTTAGAATTAAACACCATTAAACAGATCGCACTTAACAATGGATACGATGCAAAGTTGATTGATCGACTTGTCTTTAAAAAAACTAAAAAAATTAGCTTTATTAAATGTAACCTCGAGCTTGATGATTGATGTTCCCTCCGTTGAAAAACGTTGGGTAAAACTAAGTTATTTAGGCCGAGTTTCTGAAAACATATCCAAGAAGTTAGACAAAAAACTTTTTAATGTAACTTTTTATAACAATCATAATCTTAGTCGAATGTTAGTTAATACGAAAGACAAAATTAATATTTTAAGCCAAAGTGGTATTTATCTTCTAAAATGTGATTCCTGTGAGGTTAGGTATATTGGTCAAACAGGAAGATCCTTTCATACTAGATTTAAGGAACATTTAGCTTGTGCCAAAAAAGGCGATGAGATTTCTACTTTGGGAAACCATTTGTTTCAAAATAAACATTCATGTGATTTTACTATAAACTACAAAATCCTGCATTTCAATAACAAATCACTGAAACTAGATAAACAAGAAATCCTTGAAATTAATCGCTATAAATTTTTGCCTAATTCTAACCTTATAAATGAACAAACTACTTTTGCGTCGTCACCATTAAATATAATCGTTAAATATATATTTCAAATAAATATTTTTTTTTTTTTTTTGAAAAATGATATTGCCTCCCTTTACTTAATTTTTTACAGAAAATATTGGAACGCCCCTGACTGACCATATCTTCCCATCTCATCGATTCATCTTTAATCGACTTCTCATGTATTAATTTATTTTGTTCCATTAAGTAGTGATTGTGGGTTATTTTCGTCATTAAAAATTTCCCACTCCTTACTTCCTTATTGATTGTTTAGAGCTCTAATGGATTATTGATTTACCATAATTGTAATTTTAATTCTTAATAAGTGATTGTGAACATTTAATTTTTATACTAATTTACTTTATTTGTATCAATATTGTATGATTTTATGTAAATTGTTTCCTAGTTCTTGTACCCATGGTTTTGTACACCTGCTACCATTAACTCAAATTAATTTTTTGTTTTGTATAAATAGACTTGTTTGTAAATTGTATTCTATCAGTTGATAATGCTCGCGATGAGCGAAACCGGTCCTGATCAAAAAATATATTGTGGAAATAAGTACTAAAAAAATGTGTTTTTATTATTTAAAATATCATGCCTTTCCATCAAGAAGTGACAGTTAACCCCTTAAAAGTGATTAATGAAGCGTGTACGGCTAAACTTACTGTCTTATTTAAGAAATACAAATTAAAACAGTCTTTAGCATCTCAACATATTTGGTATAATAGAGAATGTCTTCGTCTCAACATTATACCGAACTACGTGAACATCAAAACGAAGTCCAATTCACCGATTGCTCTAAAAGCTCTAAAATTGGCGCAGCTTACATGGATAAAAGCTGAAATGAAGAGATGGTACTGTGTCAGGGATGCGGTGAGTGTATATTTATTTTATATCCATTCTTTGTTGACTAGCAAACTTCACTCAGTCGAGTTTGACATCTTAGATGAAAAAATTAGATTTGAGGTCCAAAATTTTATCCATAAAACCTTTCTGAACCAAAAGAAAAAGTTAAATCATTTGTCTGAAACTAAAAAGTCAGAATATTCTGTAAATACCATAGTAGAGAAGAAAATATCTTTTGCGGAACGGGTTGTTAATACAACTTCAGTCAATTTTGATCCTAATGAAATGAGCCTTTTAAATAAAGGTTTGAAATATTGCCCTAATGTTAAAATAACTTCAAAAGATTTAGAAAATCTTGCGATCGATGCTGATCTGGCTATACGATCGAATATGGCCATTAAATATGAATGCTCAACTATTCTAAAAAAGGAATCTCGAAATATTGTAAATACTAGTAAATTTGAAACGCGTATCGTAAAGTCTATCAAAACAAAATTAAATTCTAATAACTTAATAATTTCAAAAGCTGATAAAGGTAACACTACTGTTATCATGGATAGAGGTGTTTACGATGAAAAAATGGAGGATGTCTTGTCGGGTCCAGCGTTTATTCAATTAAAACGTGATCCAACTGCATCTAGTTCTGAATCCGTAAAAACAGTTATCGATGAAGCAAATACGTGTTTTCCTACAGAGCCTTTTAAAAAAAGGCACAAACAAATGAACCCACAGTGCCCTAGACTGTATGGGTTACCAAAAATTCATAAACAAAGTATGCCCTTAAGGCCAGTAGTTTCCTTTAATGCTGCACCGTCGTATAAATTAGCAGGGATTGCTAATTCCTTGTTCAAACATAAGTTGGGATTCACCCCCAAATTCGGGATTAAAAACTCAATTCAATTAGTAGAAAAAATTAAAGATTTATCAGTACCTTTGAACGCGAAGCTAGTTTCATTTGATGTAGTGAGCCTATTTACTAGTGTGCCTATATCTGACCTAAAGTCAGCGATTGTTGATTTCATAGATATGAAAAATCTTAATCCCCGGTTGGCTACAGATGTAAAATCAATCATTAACTGTTGCATAGATCAAAATTATTTTAAATTTAAAGATAAATTTTATAAACAGTTGGATGGTTTGGCAATGGGTAGTCCATTGTCACCAATTTTAGCTGATTTTTTCATGAATTTGATTGAATCAAAAATTTCAAAATTAGATCTTTTTTAAAAATATCATCTATTGGTATAGATATGTAGATGATATTTTAGTACTTTGGGGAGGTACCGAAAGGCAACTGCATACTTTCTTGAATAATATGAATAAGATTCATAGTTCAATTCAATTCACAATGGAATTGGGTATGCATAAAATAAACTTTTTAGATTTAACCGTTGAACTAATTAATAATCGTCATAGTTTCAGTATTTACAGAAAAGAGACTTTTAGTGACAATATCATAAGTAGCTCGTCTAGACACCACATTTCACATAAGTTGTCAACTTTTCATTCCTTTATTCATCGCTTGTTGACAATTCCTATGACAGAATCAAATTTCAATTTAGAATTAAACACCATTAAACAGATCGCACTTAACAATGGATACGATGCAAAGTTGATTGATCGACTTGTCTTTAAAAAAACTAAAAAATTAGCTTTATTAAATGTAACCTCGAGCTTGATGATTGATGTTCCCTCCGTTGAAAAACGTTGGGTAAAACTAAGTTATTTAGGCCGAGTTTCTGAAAACATATCCAAGAAGTTAGACAAAAAACTTTTTAATGTAACTTTTTATAACAATCATAATCTTAGTCGAATGTTAGTTAACACGAAAGACAAAATTAATATTTTAAGCCAAAGTGGTATTTATCTTCTAAAATGTGATTCCTGTGAGGCTAGGTATATTGGTCAAACAGGAAGATCCTTTCATACTAGATTTAAGGAACATTTAGCTTGTGCCAAAAAAGGCGATGAGATTTCTACTTTTGGAAACCATTTGTTTCAAAATAAACATTCATGTGATTTTACTATAAACTACAAAATCCTGCATTTCAATAACAAATCACTGAAATTAGATAAACAAGAAATCCTTGAAATTAATCGATATAAATTTTTGCCTAATTCTAACCTTATAAATGAACAAACTACTTTTGCGTCGTCACCATTGTTATACTCATTAAATTAGATTAATAAATATATTTTTTTTTTTTTTTTGAAAAATGATATTGCCTCCTTTTACTTAATTTTTTACAGAAAATATTGGAACGCCCCTGACTGACCATATCTTCCCATCTCATCGATTCATCTTTAATCGACTTCTCATGTATTAATTTATTTTGTTCCATTAAGTAGTGATTGTGGGTTATTTTCGTCATTAAAAATTTCCCACTCCTTACTTCCTTATTGATTGTTTAGAGCTCCTAATGGATTATTGATTTACCATAATTGTAATTGTAATTCTTAATAAGTGATTGTGAACATTTAATTTTTATACTAATTTACTTAATTTGTATCAATATTGTATGATTTTATGTAAATCGTTTCCTAGTTCTTGTACCCATGGTTTTGTACACCTGCTACCATTAACTCAAATTAATTTTTTGTTTTGTATAAATAGACTTGTTTGTAAATTGTATTCTATCAGTTGATAATGCTCGCGATGAGCGAAACCGGTCCTGATCAAAAAATATATTGTGGAAATAAGTACTAAAAAATGTGTTTTTATTATTTAAAATAGTTTACATTGGTACAAACAACATTTAGAAAGTAAATCAATATGATAGAAAAGTACTAAACACATTCAAAACATTTATCAGTATACCAAAAGGGGAAGAGTAACCTGAAAGCTTCTACGATATATTTTATTTTTGAAAATTAGCTATTAAAATTTACATGAATGTCCAATGTAATGCACAGAAAGTGTTTCGGTGGATGTGTACTAACTTATGTAAAAAAATATATCAAAATGGAGTTATACCAAATAAAAACCAGTCCAATTGATTACTAATAATATTACTTTTCCAGTTGTTGACTGTGTATTCAGATGTGCCCTAGAATGATAACTTATTATCAAACAATTGAAGAAAAAGTGTTACAATTAAGTGCTACCATTCTGTCAATTTTACAATTCATGTAAGTTTCAATAACGTGTTATCTTCATAAAAAATGTCACTGTAACTTCTCAAACCTCCCTTTGATAACATACATACAATAAAAAAAAATAACAGAACAAGAGTGAATCAATACAAACAAAACACACACCTTGTTAGTATATATCCTGCAGCCAAAGATTATCCGGTTATGTGTGTTAGTGTTTATGATGTGAGTGTATTGTGTGAATGGAATCGTGTATTTTCTATCAAAACAAAAAGAGGCATTTTTGTTTTTTTAGTTCAGTTATACACACATAAGTTATAACAGTAGGCACTTAAGAATGGGTTAAATACAAAAGGTGATTGATTAACTACAATTTTTTAATTGTCTCACTTTTTAAATTTATGCATTCATTTAGATTTGAGTCACCTTAACGAAGAATTGTATTCAAGAGAATCAAAAACGGAATTATTTTCATTTTCAAATTGTGCGAGACGAAAATTAGTGTTTGAAATTAAGAATTTTATTCAATGATGAATAAAAAGACACTCGACAATATTAAGGCAATGTTTCAGTGTGTATATGAAGAAACAATAGAGAATATTTTATGAAAATTCTTCAAAATGAGGAATAAGATTTCCTCAAAAATGTCATACAAAAGTCAATTGTAAATTTTTAAACCGTGTCTTTGAATGTATAAAAATATGTGTATTTTGACAGTAATTCTCATCTGTATTTTAGTGTTTTTTTGTAATTCCAACCAAAGCAGCATTCCGTGGGATAAATGAAAGGTTTATTGAAATTATTATTGCATTTGGAAGATTATCTCCACATATTAAAACTTAACACTAACAGTCTGTGGATGCACCAATATTGTGAGGATACGTAAAGAAATCTTATAAAAATTGTGCCGATTGACACACCAAAATAACTTTGAATAACTATCAAATAAAGTTAAATAAATATGCTTTACAATATGCTAGTCTTTATCTACCTAGAAATTTTATTGCGAGTTGTAAGTTTCATTGAGTAACTTTTCAGATGGAAAAAGAATAGCGTATTGTGAAGCACATTTAGTGCAATGAAATATTGATATATAATTACACAGTTGATGGACTTATTAAAACATGGCATCAAAGAATGTTACGAGTGAAGAATTAATGCATTATATTTACTGTATTTTATATATGCAGAAAATAGTAAGATTAACTTAAACGGGCATTTTTTTTATAAAGTCACAAAAACAAAATGGAGTAAAAATTGTCTAAGACGTCATCTCTGGTTCACACTGTTGACATTTGATTAAAATATTAATGATAAACACCATTTGTTGCCAACAACCTAAATTGTCATATTAATAATAATATTATGAGCACCATCTATTGACAAAATATCAAAACGAAACTCACCGAGTCGTAAATGCCTCGTAGTTTTGCGCCGGTATTGTTGTGGTGGTTGTTTTGCTGTAGTCGTCGTTCTGTCCCGAATTGGCGATATTGGTATTGATACTCCTGGTGAACGTAGACAGGTTGGTCGTCATGGGCGGCGGAGGATTCGGAGGAGGGGGCGATGCCTGCTTGACGTGCAAGCCCTTATCCATCATAGTGGATGATGAGAAATTCGATGTCTTAGTGAAACTGGTGTTCTGTCCGAAATTGGAGTTGTTCTGACCAAAACTGGTGTTGTTTTGTCCAAAGCTAGTGTTGCTCTGGCCAAAGCTGGTCGTGTTCGGTCCGAAACTGGTGTTATTCTGAGCGTAGTTACTGTCGTAACTGACATCTGTCAACCCGGATGTGTTATTTGCACCGAAACTTGATCTGTTTTGTCCGAAGCTTGTTGTGTTTTGGCCAAAGGTTGTCATATTCTGCCCAAAACTGGTGGTATTTTGACCAAAATTGCTTGAGTTTCGACCGCCGTGAGTCGGTGAATCAGATGTATATCCACCATCCTGTTTGAGGGGTTGTCCCCCGGAATGCAGGGTGATTTCATTGTCGGTTTCGTCTCCGGACGTGTCGCCACCTTTAAGCTTGTATTTGGCCTGTCGGATAGCAGTCAAGCGACCTCGAGCTTCATCCAGCTGTCTTTCGATTCTGAGAACTTCAGATCTAAGAAATGAAAAAAACAAGTTATGAGTCAATAAATTAAAAGCTAGGCAACAAAAACATGAATTTTAACAGCTCAATAACGACAATACAATAGTATTTATTATACATACCTTGATGAAACGCTATAGTTTTACCTTATTCTAATAAGAGTTCTACCAAATAAATTCAATAAATAAGTTGTAATTACAAAAATTGTATATTTGTCAAACACTTTTGCATCAAACAGTTACAAACTAAGAAAATACTAACCTAGCGTTGATCTCTTGAGCAATTCCTCCGACCATACGCCTGTTGAGCACCAGACATCTTTCTTCTTCGTGGGAAATGGCTCGTTGGGCAGCCCTCACCAGATTGTCGGTGGACTTGATGACAGCATTTCCAGCAGCCTGGAGACGGCGGGTCGACTCCGAGTTGGGATCTGCTTTCACCTGAACAAAACAAAGTGAAACAACAAATGTAAAAACATAAAAGATTGTTTCATATTGTTCCTTGGATTGGATACTCAAAATCAGATGTGATTATTCGTAATTTAGAATAAATTTGATAAGAATAATTGTTTATAGGCAAGTTTTAAGTATCGCTTCTTAGTGGCAGGGAATTAAATTTAAAATATATGAACATAATTTTTAGTAGTATTTCAACACTCGCAAGTGTGTAATATCTCATTTGGGTTTTGTGGCAAAACAATTTAAAACCTGAATCATTTTGTAAAGGTGATCTGCTAAAAATAAATATTTAATTTCGCTGAGCAATGATGGTACAAACCTTGCAAGCGACCAATAGCTGAGCAGTGGATCCGGCAACTTGTTTGGCGCTGGAAACCAACCTTTCTTCGGAGCCCAGACCTTGAACGAGAGCATTCGCACTTTCGGCGAGGGAGTGGGCGGCGGCTGCGGCAAGCCGGGCGGCCGATATTAGTCCCTCCGACCATTGGCCATCATCAGAGGAGTACAGCGGCCGACGGGCAACTTTACCCTAAAAAATAAAAAAAAGATCATCGCACTGATTTAATATTTGAAATCATTATCGTAAAAAATAAAATTAAATATTACACAAAACAAATTATATTTAATAACAATTTCTACTTCTAGAAAGCATTTATTTTATAGTAAATAGTTTTCTAGTGGTCATATGAAGTTTCTATCATGCATCACCGGATCGATTCCAATTATGAAGAGTATTTTTTTCAATCGATTTATCAATTTGTTCAAAGGTATGTTGATGTCTAAAAAAAACCAGGAAGAAGCCTACCTGATCGATGAGCTCCCTTTGGGCAGCACTAGCAGCCCTGACCAACGCAGAAGTGGCCGCAATGATCGACTTAGCTGCATCCAAGATCATCTCATCGAAGTTAAGTGTCTCATCCGCCTCCTAGCAAAAAATAGCAACATTTATGAATTGATCCTTAGAATCCTCCATTGAAACAAAAACTTGAAATAACAAATAAGCATGCATCATTATTTATATATATTATATTTAGTTCAATAACAATTCTGAAGATGTAAGCCGAAATAGCTATCAAAAACTATAGCTAAAATTTGGTATAGCTCAATCCTACATTTTTACCTTTATGCCATATGTTAATGTTAATCTGTTTGTCGGTAGCATTGCCCACTGCAGGAATATGCTTGATTCCTGGTTGATTATAATAGAAACAACCAAGAATATCAAACATATCTCACAGTAAGACAACAGACACGCTTTTTTCTCTTTCTCCGCGTTCACTTTCTACATTTCTATTCATTATGCAGTTCAGTTAAAATAATTAGTTACCTTGATGCTCTTCCTGGGCCGTAGTGCGGCCAGTTTGTTTGCAGCCGCATCGATGGATGCCGCGGCTCCCAGTAATTCATTCTCGGCGATTACGGTTGGGTCATCAGGATCAACCCAGTCGGAACCTAGTGTAAATCATTCAAGAATAATATTACTTAACGATGAAGGATGTGTTGTCATTTATTTATAATGGAGCGGTTTTACAGTGAAAAGCTGGAGATTTTTAAAAACAGTTAAAAATGAAAATCGGTGTCAAATTGAAAAATTGTTTTTAAATGTTGTTGCTATTACATTTTTTGCTGTCTGAAATCAGTATTGACTTGTGCATTAATATTATAGGCAAATAATGGTCGAATGCATAATCGAATCATAAGTACCGCAACAATGATACAGTACTGATATGAAATAACCTATTCCACATTTATAAAATAGTCTAATGTTACACAGGTATTATAAGCAATAATTATTTCATAGTCCTTCTTATGGATGAAGGTGAACAGTTGTATGTTACATGGATTGGGTAACAAATGTAACAGATCGTTGAGATAAAAAAAATATGATTTTGTATGGTTTATTGATTTTCACCAGTCAAATATAGTTTTTGAAAGTTCTGTTGAATAAGTCAGTCCACTTTGAATGGGGTGGAGCATTCAAATAAATCAATATTGCAGATAGCTGCAAATGTGCTGTTTCTTCATATAGCTATCATTGATTTGAATTGTTTTTCTAAGCTATTATTTTGTTAACTATTATAGCATTGATTGTTTTTTAATATAATAAAAAGATTCTGTGATAAAATAGAGAAAAATAATTGCAATAAGTAAATTTGTGAGTAGACAAAATAAAATTGTGAAGAAATATTTTCAATTGATGTGTTCTGAAATAGGTAAAAGAAAAAGTATTGAAAATGATATAATAAACATGAACTTTTCAGAAGTCTAAGCAATTTAGTTTTAAAAGTAACTTAAGATTATCACCGGGAGATGTCACCGTTAAAGACATTTTAGAACTAGACAGTATTTCTTTATGGTATAAATATTTTGCAATATGCTTCTCTCTTTTTAACACAATAATTTTTTTAAATTTTATACTAACAAAAATGAGGTTCTGTGGAAAATTTTACTATGAACAGGAAAATGTTATTACTAAGTAAAAGTTACAACTATAGAGGAAATTTTAAATGTGACAATGAATTTTTGTAGTTATATTTGATAATTTTTATTAATTATCAGTTTTCTTGATTCCGTTTTCCATTTTGTAATAAAATATTTGAGATAACTGCAAAGTATTCAAATACATGTATTATTGTATTGATAATCAAAGCAATTGAAGTTTATGTTTTAGTAATATAAACTATGCGTTTTGAGAGAAATAGTTCTATTTCAATTCTTTGCATCCATACAGTAATATTTAAAATTCAAATTTATTTCAGCATTTTAGGAACACTGATATTTCACAAATACATCTCGTTTTAAAATTTTTAAACATATGTTTTCAACATGTCTTAGTCATTTTAAATTTGTGGAACTTCGTTGTTTTGTAGCTTGTCAAAAGCTGGTGCCATTTTTACTTTATAAATTGTCAACTGAAAAGCTCATATAGCAAGTATTAAAACAATACAGAATTTAAATATAATAATTAAATAGTGCCATATATGGAAAAGACATGTAAATGTGTAAGTGCGTGACGTGTGCGCGGTCTGTTACACTGGAATGCCTGCCTTACTTTGTGCTATGGAAAATATTTTCCCGTTTTGGCAACAGCTGCACCGTCAGAGTGTGACGCACCCTCGACGTTTCACAATCGCTGAGGGATTTAAGAGAATTGCAAAAACCTGCTACAGTAAATGCCAGACTATCCACATATTATAAAACTTACTATCTAGCCTTAAACGGTTCCTACAAAAAGATTTCCTTGTGACGTCATGTGTCAAGCATGATTATTTGAAATGTTATGTGCTTTGAACAGTTTCCTAAAAGATGCAGGTGTTCACAGACACATGCCACGTAATTTGAATAAGGTCAGCGATATGACACATTTAGGCACAGCACCAATGCGTTAAGGTTGACACATTAAATCAACGTCCATAAGGTGTTTTAAATAATAAAAACACAATTTTTAGTACTTATTTCCACAATATATTTTTTGATCAGTTGATAATGCTCGCGATGAGCGAAACCAGTCCTGATCAAAAAATATAATGTGGAAATAAGTACTAAAAAAATGTGTTTTTATTATTTTAAATATCATGCCTTTCCATCAAGAAGTGACAGTTAGGACCTTAAAAGTTCTTAATGTGATTCAACGCAAATTATATCCTGTGCCATATTTCACGCATGAATGACAAATGCGGTAGGCGTTCTGCCATACTCAGTACAATAAGTAATGTATTGGGGATAAATATTTTCTTCTCCAGTCTAAGGTTGGGATGAGCTGGAGAGGTTTGGCTTTCGATCAAATATAAAGTATTGACAATAAATTTTTGCTCAAATCTAGGGACTCGAACCCCGAATCGCGGCAAGGAAGCTTACAGTTGATTATTATATACACAGAAGATATTCAGTATAATAGTAGAAAACGGAAGCGACACAATCTGATTTTCTTTATTATACAATTTACTGTGTACTTGATTGCAAAGGAACACATGACTAAATACCATACTTATCACCATTATAATGATGGCAGGAAATAGTAACGCACCTTTGAGGGCTTCAGCAGCGGCAACGATCTCGGCGGCGGCTTGGGCGACGGCCCTTCCGAGGTCTGGGAACGATTGCCTCGCAGCAGTCTGACCCTGAACGGCCTTCAGCACGGCAACGAGGAGTTCCCTGTATGAAGAGGCGGCATCATTACCGGCCTTCAATGTTCTCGCTTTGAGTTCTTGGGTTTCAGCGCACTTGAAAGCGGCACCCTACAAGAAAAATCAAATATATTTTTTTAACAATTTATTCAGCACACTAAGCCCTAACAATCCCTGACTGATGAATCAGTGGAATGTAAGTACACATAATTAAAAATTATCTGTTTTCTTTGATTTTTGTTTCATGAATACACACTCAGTTTCCAAAATTTTCAAACCAATTGTCTGCAATTTCAATCAGGTCTAGATGTAGTAAATGGGTTACAACAGGTTAGATTCATGGATTTCAGCATGGAGACCACTGTGTTAATATAGTAATAGAAAAAATAAAATCATTGTGTTGAAAGTAACTGATATTTATACATCAATGTAGAAGATATTCTGTTTTTTTCAGTAATTTATCAGTAAAGTCAAATTTTGAATAATACTGGTATGAAGTGTGACAATACAAAAAATAATCACCTTGCAGATGGCTAACATATCTCCGATAGCCCTGCGTCCAATGTTAGCAGCGGCAATAACATCATCTTGCTTGGCAGAATTTCCGGCAGCCACCGCCTTGGCAGTGGCCACGGTAATGGCCTTGGTGCACCTGACGAGTTCTTCGGGCGTGGCTGTGAGTTTCGGAGCTCCAGGAGACAGTAGCACCTAAAATCAATTCAAAACAATTTCAGTCATGTTCAAAATAAGCTGCTGTTATGCCTAGTATCATTTTCATTGTCCAAGTTTGAAGTCATTTAATTTAGATGATAATGTTAGAGAAAATGTGTCACAAAGGTGCCCAATTTCCAAATTTTTAATTACATAGTTTCTTTTTTCAATAGAATTAGTTTTAAAAAATGTTGTTTGAAATTACTAACGGAACTATTCGCTATTTTTAAAAGCAGGACCAAACTGATAATCAATTAAACTTTTGACCAAGTGTTCGAATCCAAAATAAGTTTAGAAATACATTTAAACCTTGTGAATTCATACATTTGATTTTACTTTTTGTTTGTGTGAAAAAAAAAAAACTACTCTGTATTCAGAATTCAAAACTGTCTTTCGCTTCTAGGGCAACAGTATATTTTTGTGGAACACCCAAATAGGACATATAAACAAACTTACATTGATTTCTTGCGCTATGGCTTCAATAGTGGACTCCAAAGCTCTGGTTCCTCGAGTGTGCTCATCCTCGACGGCTTTCACGGTCTTCAGCAGCGAGGTGACATTGGTTACCATCACCTGTAGAAATTCAAAATAATCGTCAGATACATTTTCAATCATTTTCATAACAGTTACACAGGGACAGAAGAGCAGGCTACTAATCGCTATGTATATTTAAAATAACTTATCGTGGTTTATAAGCTGAACTATTTTTTACAGGTTTTGAATTGAAAATTTTTAATTTAATGCGGGATAAGTCCTTCCGTAATCTCTTGTTATTAGTTACAAGCGCATTCATAATCAAATTAATAAGTAAATGGCATTAATGCAAAGACATAAGACATTAGACATCACCGAACTTATACGTAGTAGCCGGACACTAACAGAACCCAGGCAGTACATGCTCGACTCCTTCAAGCTGAGTGAAGCTGAGTGGTACGTTTGTTGTTTTCTCTACATTATTTCTATATTTAAATGCGTTATACGTTCCGGATATGTTCACAGCTGTTGTTAGATGATCTGTCAAACTTTAACAATGTCAATTATAAAGGTTTAAGTTTTTTTATGACCGATTGATACTGTCCACTCATTTTAAATAAGAATAGAAACCAATTATTTTTTTATTTGGCTTTCAAACTTAAAAATAAATAGATTCACCATGTTTTTATTAAAGTTTGGTAACCATTGATCTACAGTTTTTCTTTAATTCTACACTAATTAATTCACTCATTCTGGTTAAATATTAAATAAACAATAATCATATATTAAGTTAAATGATTTTTTGTGGCTTAACCAATAGCGATCATCGAGCCTGTCTTCTGTCATTAAGTATTTGACAACACCACACCGCAAGCCTTAGCGACACATATCACGCGTCTTCCAAAGAAAGCCATTCTTTAATTTCTTTTAGGGTAGGTGAAAGAATGATGAACTTTAATGACCCATCCATCTATGAAATAATGTCAAAAGTCATTCAATAATAAAAAAGTAAAAACATAATTACAACAATTCCATTAAAATGAGGAGTGTTAAAAAAAGTATTTAATGCCTGAAAGTTATGTAAATGTTTTTTTAAGATAATTTCAGGATTTAATTTCATAGAACTCCATTATAACGGGCAAATTATTTATTTTTTGACACATTGAAAAATATTCAAGCTTTTGAGATGGCTATTTGAGTCCTAAACTGAATTGATATATTGCAATTAAATAAATGTCAGAAAATCATTTGCAACTTTTAAAATATCAATTATCATCACAGTCTAAAAATGTTTTTCAAATCGACAAAACACTATTGAAACACTACTAAAATAAAAAAGTTACTGTTTGAAAATTTTATATTATTAATACATAAATTTGATCAATTCGTTCAGCAAAAGGGAAACCTTCAGATTGTTCAGTGAAATTATTTTTATGATCATAATTGTTTCAGAAATGCAAAATATGTTTTATGACAATACAATGATATCAAATTTATTAAAATATAAATATGGTAGCTGATTTGTAAATATAAAAAAGTGATCGATCGAGACACGTCTTTGACAATATTTCTGGACACAAGTCGTACGTTATATAAGTATCATTTCATTTATTTGCAGTGAAGATAGAAAGAGAAACAAGACATGAGTGATAGAAATGCAAAGGGTTTTCCGTTGAAATGATATGTGTCAACATCGATGATGCGTTCATATAATAAAGTAAAAATCGTCACAAATAAACCGGTGCAGAAGTAACCCAATGTTTCATTCGCTCGGATAGTATAATGCGTTACTACTTCACAAACTCTCACCTTAAACTGTGCAAAAAAAAAATATAACAAATACATACTATTTTATGAAGATTGGACATTATCGATATCCAAATTTACCTGCATTGACATTCTTAATAATTGAATATATCATTTTGGTAAAAAACGGCATGAATCGACACTTGCTTGATAGAACTGCATTATACTAAAAGCTGACCTGACCAAAATATTTCATCCTACATAAAATCTAGTTAAAATCATTTATTTAAATAATATTTCCACAATTTTATATTATTAAGATGAGCATTGGCCTTTCCAACGGGTGATAGTTAAAACCTTTTGATCATCAGGCAAAACAGTTAACGAATATCAAAATGAATCAGACAACCAAGAAATTCATTTTTTTTTTTTTTACTAAAAGTACTTAACACAGTATTTCAATATTTAATTGTATGTGTGATGCTTCAAATTGTAAAAATCAAATCCATAATTCTAATTTAACATTTTTGCCACTATGATGAAAATATATCAAATAGTGTCGGAAGATAATTTAAAATATGGTTACGAAAAAATTATTATCGAAAGGGTAATGTTACCGGCATATTAAAATTGACACCATCGTTATTGAAAACTGATACAAGTATCATACATTAACAGTTACATCATCAGTCAAGTGATGGTATTAAATTTGAATTGTTGCAACTTTGTACGATTCCATATGTCTTATCACAAACGACCCGGGTTTCACCCTTCGGCATCTTCAGGTATTCCATCGCATGGGTGCAACAGAACTGACGTCATTCTGTTGCACCCGTGCGATGAAATACCTGAAGATGCCGAAGGGCGACACCCGGATCGTTTGTGATAAGGCATATGGAATCGTACAAAGTTGCAACAATTCAAATTTAATATTGAAGTTCCATCAAGCACCTTCAGTCGATATCATAAATTAAGTGATGGTATTGTTTTAGTACTATCATAAGTCCCTTTGCATCAATCTCGCGTGCGTTGTTCATGTCACAGTTGCGCAACAGCATTAAAGACCGCACTCTAAGCCACAAACTTAACAAAAGCGTTGTGTATATTTGATTATATGACGCGGCAATGGCTCCATTTTAATTCCCAAAAAAGTAAATAAGTCTATCAAGCGGTTTATTATATGAATATCGCGAAATTATATGAACAGCGTTTATCCATAATCTGATAGGTCATAGAGCTCAACAAACAGCAGTCAAAGGCTTGATAGATTGAAACATCTACAGTTAACGAATGAACAAGTGTGGTCATTGAATGTAATGCCATTTATAAGGCTATCCTAAACATAAATGATATATTTCAAAATTGTAAAAAAATAACTGCGTATTTAATTCTATGTCAAATCGTCAAGATAGCATGATACAGAAATGGCTATCGGCATAATGATCTTCTGGAACATAGTTGCATTTGTTGAGCTCTAAAAACATTAAATAAAAAATAATATTATAAGATGTTTATGATGGATCTGCGTACATTAAAAAAAAAACCGCGCCAACAATTTCTATTCAAAATTAAATTGTAAAATAAAGTATTCTATAATTTTCAATCATAGCTAGAATAATATATAGAATTTTGACGAGAAATATTTGGCAGGTAATATAATATATACATTTGAAATAAAATAAACCACAAAATTTTGTGTTACATAAGCTGAAACGAAACATAAAACAGTCATTCAAGCCGCTCAATTTTCTTACACCATATGACAATTAAAAACTTTTTTTTATGCACGCAGATTTCTAATTCTCGATAATAAACATAATAAATAAATACTTTTAATCAATATTGGACTCTCACAATACAGTATATTATAGATTTTGGATATAATGAAGGAAATAAACATAATGCTTGTTAGTTATTTGATGAAGATTCAGAAGGGGTCACAAAAGCCAAGCAATGTATGACATGGCATTGTTTTAATTCATGAATTATATGATTTATGAATGAGTAGTTAATCTTTTAAATCGACACACATATATAAGTTTACTAGTCTATGGAACAAAAAAAATCTATCGAGTTTACAATCAATTGAATCTATGGTGAAACAATTTCTCTATTCTGAGTTACATCTATGAATACTTAGTATGGGTAGAAAAATGTTTGAATTCATTTCGAAAATAACACTGTAATATTTTTAAGGACTAAAAATATTCATCTGTAGATGTACAAAAAAAATTACGCCAATACAATAACATTCGATTTTGTTAGTACAACACCTATACGAAACAAAAGACAAAGATAGATGTAATGCATGTATTAAATTCATTTGTGTGTGTGTGCCTTATAAACTATACAAACCTAAACAATTACATTTATATTAAATTTCGTAAAAAAAAAATGGATATAATTTTTAAAATATACAGCATTCCTCAATCAATTGGGTAATTTTTCCACAGTTTGAGTAGGACTGCTTAAGTTTAAAACAATTTTGATGTATAAAACGTGATGATGTTAACTTGCAGGCAGTGCTTGTGTGATATATGAAGGCATTCCTGCCACCACCGACCGCTTCAACATGATTTTTGTAATGTAAAACAAACGCCACCAAAAGTTATCGATAGAATGAAATGACCTGATAATAAGTGGAAAATTCATTTAATCATTCATAAGCAATGAATACTGTCCCTTTGATGCAAACAACTGATGTTCTTGGACGCTCTAGGGCCATACAAGAAAATGAAGAAAAAGACAGCAGACAAAAGCATGTCTCTGGCAAGCTATAATGAAATGAATAAAATCATAAAATTTGATTTTCTCAAACTGTATACATGTCCACATGTTTATTCACAGTCTGGATTTCGCCTTTCGGATATAATACATGGATGCGCTCAAACCTACAGTCAGTTAACAGTTGGCACTGCTTATATACAAGAGGAATCAAGAAAAATAGAAACATTAAGTCCAGGATTTAAATAATAGTTACTTCAGCATTTATGATTTTAGCAATTTGATTGTGCCGACTTGGATTCATTTTACGCATCCGATTAAGAATGAAGAAGAAGAGTAGAAGGAGGCGCGATGTGCATGTAGTGAGAATGTGTGTGTGTTTACATGATGAAAACTAAGTGAGTGTGAATTAAAAAAATGAAGTAGGGAAAAATACAAAAACACCCAAAAAGCAGCGTCTTTTAAAATTAGCGTCACCAAATCGTGATATCACTTAGTCTAATATCAAACCGGCTGATTGCTGCTGACGCGGTGTTCGACCCATCCGCGCGTCCTGGCTTCGTTCTGCTCTCTCGCTTCTCTGCTTTCAGATTGTTGAATATTAGCCACCCGTTTTATACTAGCGTCCTGCATATGGCGCCTCATAATATTCTCCCTGTGGTTGGTCGTCGTTTCCCTCTGACTGTGGACTCGTGAAATCTCACCGCGTCTCGTACCACCCGAGCTGTGAAACCTGTCGCTTTGCGGTTGAGAGTGTCCTCTGCTGTGTTTGGTGATCGTTTGATCTTGCTGATGAGATCGGGCCGCATTTTCGTAGTGGCTCCACCATCGATCCAACGAGCCAAACTGTTTAGCCCTATTATTAACAATGTCTCCGTAAATAGACCACCAGTTATTGGCGTAAAACTGCATCGGATAATTCAACGAAATGTCATATTTGATAGGTTCACCATACTGATTCTCAATGTATCGATTAGTCGTCGTGTGATGATTATTAACAATATTTTCAGAATTTGTTACGATGTTTCGTATGATATTAGTGTTGTTTTCAACGTTTGTTACTATATCTTTTTTTTCTTCAAATCGTGAAGTGAGATTCTTTAATACTTCCAACGTTAAACGATCATCGAAACTTGTATTTTTGAAGCTATCGTCAGTTTGCGTGGCTCTTTCGACGTCAACGATTTGTTTTACGTTTTCCTTGAAAACTTTCTGGGATGGCTTATCTATTTTTTCCAATTTTACTCGCTTGAGAGACCCTGGTATTGTTTGTTGATTATTATTTGATCTGCTTGACAGTCTTCCATTGCTGATCTCTTCTTCATAATATTCTCGATATAACCTTTCGATTTCCTCATAGTGTTCTTCCATTTTGCAAAGTTGATCGAACGTTAGATCAGCGTTTTCAATATCAGAAGCGTCAGCGTAGATATTATCAAACGCTTCGGCTACAGAATTGTCTTGCATTTTTCTGTGCTTCAAGCGCAACTCTCCAATCTTTAAAAGTTCTTCAATTAGTGGATCAAAGCCTTTGTAGTTGAAATTCCTTTTAGAAATATCCTCCAAATCGTGGATGACATCATTGAACGCTCCGTCTAATACAATTTTTCGTACTTCAACAATACTTCCGAGGGGTTCCGGTTCAGTGAATCTCGGTTTCTTTTCAGGAGAGATAAATTCTCCAATTTTTAATTCACCGCTGAACTGATCCAACTTTTGTTTGGTCTCCATCTCGCGTTCGTGGTTTTTAATCATCAAAGCTTTCCAGATTTCCGCTTCCACGCTAAACATCTGCCAAAATTCTTCCTGCGTTCGTATGATATCATAATAATTCTCAATGTTAACATTGTACTGCTCGTTTTGCATTGGAGAAAGCGAGACGCGTTTCCTCCTGTCAACCTTCAGGTCGATGACATTTCTGACAGTCGGCACATCATCAGCATCGATAAAATCGATCTCGTTATCGATTTCATTTAAAGTCATAACAATATTTTGCATCTCTGAGTCCAATTTCTTTAGAGTGTCAAAATTGTCTCTGGGGTTGACTGGCGTCTTTCTCATCTCCTGTTCATCCAACTTGGCTACGACTTCTTCCAAAGCTTTGATCTCATTGAGAACGATCATTTCTGCGTATCCCAAGATTCTGAACTCCATGTTATCTTTCCACAAGGTCCTGGAAGAATATCCTTCTCGGTTGACAGCGTTTTCTTCATCCGCGGACTCTTCCGGAGCAATTCTATAGCTCCACTGGGTATGGCTACTATTCAAACTGACAACTGAATTATCCTTGTTTTTATTGAAGTTTCCTAACTTCCCGTAATTATTATTCTCCAGTTCGTCTTGGCTGGAGTCTTCTTGGAGTATTTTGATCAGTTCTTCTTCTTGGTCAGATATAAACCAGTCCGTCTCCGAGTCGCAGTTGGACAGGCTGGTTTTAACATTCCTGTGCCTGTTTTCGGGTCCAAGGGAAAGACTTCTTATCCCCGGTGAATCGTTCATACCGTATCTGTCATTATTTGGCAGGCTCCACCTCCTCAAATCATCACACTTGCCAACCTATTCCGTCACACAAAATTTTCTGGTTAATTCGACAGAGCGAAAATTTTGCTGTTTTCTTTTTACTACGTCAAAACAACAAAAATATCGACACCCTGATTTCGAAATTCAAGAGAACGACTTGTTACTTTAAAGATTTTGAAAATTTTCAATACATTTCATATAGCTCAATTATGCATTTTTGATCTATACGTACAACAAATTAATGGATCAAGAAAGCTGAACATGAGATTAGCATTAAACAAAATAATTTGTGAAGAGTGATTCAAATAAGAGTAGATATTTAAGAAAACTTCTAGCATTTGTAGTTTTTGTGTGTAGATTGAAGAAGTGTCTAATAAAAGAATGATATATCACATTTGAAACAAAATGTCACACAGAAATTGCCTCATGAAAATGCCACCATTAAATGTCAAATAAACATTTTAATTTTAACAGAAAATTATAAAAGTACTGATATTTACACTATTAAACAGAGTCCAGAGAATATATTTTCACAGCCCAAAGCGTCAAAACAAAATTATTTAATAGTAAATAAAAGATGTGCCGAAGATGAGAGTGTAAGCTGACAGCGGCTATCTCTCAAATTTGATAATCAGGGTCCCGTATTGTCTATTGGTTTGTTTCTTTTCGACATAGACAGCGTAGTCTGACCATCGTCTCGTCCCAAAAAGCGAGATGGCCGCGCCAACACAGTTTTTAAGAATACATTCAGAGTATTAGAATATTATATTATAAAAGACATTTCAAAATGTTGTGGTGAAGCAGCATTATTAATTAATGTCGTAAACTAAAAGAGACAGTCCAATATTGATGTTTTTACGAGAATTTCTATAATATATCTTTCTTATTATTTCATGAAACAGAATATATCAACAAAACAATGAGAATATTAAAAAACAAACATAATAAACGTTAAAAACACAAACATTCATTCATCTTTTATGATTTTTCTTAAAGAAAAAGCAACAATGTGGATGTATGTATATTCACACAAGAATGGTATCACAATGTACTGCAGAATAAAAACCCTACTGACCTTTATATAAAGAGACGCATTAGTAATGTTGAAAATTCATAGGACAATGAAAACTAGTCCTGATCATAAAATTGAAGAAATAATACTAAATATTAGTTATGAAACATCAAAGTGCCAAAAATGAATACTAAAAGAAATCTGCACTTTTCCTGTGGTAGGCACATGTGCATAGTGTTCTATATTTGGTTATTTATATAATATTATGGCATGAGATAATTTTTGAACAGAAATCAGTGCAATTCTTTCTTTTAATCTGTAATATATATAGGATACTTGATAAAACCAATGAGAAGTTTCTCCACTGCAAATTGACAAGGCATATCATGAACTCAGTTAAATTATTGCAAATGTTTGCAAGTGTATCAAGAGCAACAATCAGTGACTAGGATGCAGTTTGCTTGAAAAAAATCATGTTTACACTGCGCTGAAAACTTTCAGAGCGGATCTATCAATGCATAAAAATCAACTGCGTGAGGCTTAACCAGAATAGTCATGTGCGCCGATGGATTAACCAGCCCTCTGAGGATAAAAAGGTTTATGGATAACACCTCTGGTTAGCAATAAATATAGGAAAATTAAAAAATATATATATTTGAATAGTAGAGGGGTTTAATTTATTGAAGTAATAGGTTCACCTCTAAGACAAACAGACTTAACCTAACTTTATATTCAGGTCAATACGGTAACATTAACGGAAAATATAAAAACATTTATAAACTCTATTTTGTAACGAGTCTCTGATTCCAATGAGCTATCAGCACTGGAATTTCAATTCCGTAGTTTGCTCACTCGATTGCATACATTCATTCAACATTCATAAGTGATAAGGGCAAAGCATTTAAAAACCATGATATTCACACAACTGTGCTGTCCTAAGGAAATATACAATATACAAATCTTATGACTTCATTCATTTAATGCTAAAAATGAAGTGCAGAAATCATAGTCATTCTTTAGTGACAATAGCCAAGTTATATTGCAAGGTTCCTTAGGACAGGATCTTTGGTTTCATCCGAGCACAAAATCGATAATGACATCTATCGGCACTGCTTCCTACCTTGGCTGAGTCCTTCAGTCTGGCCATCGCAGGGTCGCCGATGTGCTTTCCGCTGGCATCCTTGGTCGCCTGGATCAGGTCCCTGAGAGCGGCGGCCACGTCTCTCACGGAGTGTATCAGCATCACTTGAGACTCAGGGTTTCCGCTGCCCAGCGACATGGCACCTTGCTTCACGACCGATGACAATTGTACTGTTAAAAGAAATTTATTGTTAGTTCACTTTGAGAAACATGCAAAATTTTTCATTTATCAAAAGACAAAAAAAAAGTAATCGACCCAAAAAACATACCTATCGTCGAAACAGCATTTTGAGCGGCACTCGCCAACTGTTCTTGACTGCTTGCGGCGCCGCCCACCAATGTCTTTGTATCTTCAACTAGGACTTTGGCAGTTTTCAGAATGGACTCACGGTGATCAGCAAACGCATCATTCTCGTCGTCAGCATGTAGTGTACCTGTAAAAATAGTAAATTTAGCCCACTAATTAACTGATTGCCAATTATAGTTTGATAAATTAATGATAAATTGAATGTTTTTCAATTTACTGATTGGATCAACATTTATTCAATAGAACAAAGCAAATTCAATCAAAGTAAAGGAAAAAGAAAAATTCAAAACAACATTACATCAAAATAGCTTCCAAAATAATTAACATTGCAATGAAATATTGAGCTTTTTTTACCTTATTGTAACTGATAATTTGGAAACAGAGATTCTATTTGCTTTATGAAGGTATTAAGTCTAATCCACGTCATTATATAATATCATTAGTGAACGGGCTCACCAGCGCTGGCAAAGAGTATCGTCGTGTCGAGATCTCCGATAATTGCTGCCACGGTGGCGGCAGCGTCGATGCAGGCCTGAGTTCCTTTAGAGCCGGCCTGAAGAGCTGACAGCACAGATCCCACCTGATAAAAATAAGCAATGGAAATTGAAGTATTTTATTGTATTACTGTCTCAAAAAATCAAAATTTCTATCGATGTTGATTACCTTTTCGGAGACCTGTTTAGAGCCATCGGCGACTTGACGCTGAGCCGTCGAGTCCTTGCTGACTTGGCAGAGTCCACCGGATTTCACCAGAGTTATTACGGAGTTACCCAGCTCCACTACAGTGCTGCGAATTCTGTAAATATTAAAAAAACAACAAATTAATCACTGTAAAATCTTTCAGATAAATGTATATTTTATATAATAATAACAATATTTGCTCTGTAGCAATTGGTAATATTCATAGATTCAATAAATTCAGACAGCTAGACAATCATTTCATATCTTTTCAAGAATCAATGTGGTAGCAATCCTAGTTTGATTGCATACCTTTGAGCGACATCATTGTTGGTCGTGGTGGCGGCGGCTCCGACAGAATCTTGAGCCAGCTGATTGTAGCGATGCGTCAAGTCTCCAGCCAGCGTTGCCAACTTAGAAACATCTGTTCCGGATTTGGCAGTCTACAAGCAAAATAATGTATCATATCAGATGAAAAGCCCTTTAAAACCCAAATAAAGAAATTATTTAGTAGATTGCTTTGGCATTGAATTAGTAGAACTCTATGTCTAAAGAAAGAATTTAGTAAAATCTGTGTTACAAAGATTGTCAAATTTATTCTAAATAGTACTGTAAATTATTATTTGTAATTTGAATCGTTCCACCTCTATACGCTTCCATATGTTTTGTCATTCAGAACCTGAGTTTTATCTTTTGGCATCTTCCGCCATTATAGTAGATGAAATTTGAGAATTAAAAAGTCATTAGGCTGTATTGGTATCAAATCAGTTGTTAGTATATAAATTCAGACATGCGTTTATCTCTGAAACTTAGGATCTATATTTTTCATAATTCTTGTTATATAGCGATGCAAATGTTTCCAGACGCAGATGTTGAGTCAGTTTGAGTGTATTTGTGTATCAGAATGCCTGAAGATGCCGAAAGGAAGCGTATAGAATATAAATGATTCAAATTTGACAATGGAGATTATCTGTGATTGTATGGATTTTACTAAACCTCTATTTTGTGTTTTGATGCTATTGGAAGCAAACGGTGAGGTAAAATAAAGATAGCTCACCATCTCTGTGGCCAGCCTTGCGATCTCCTTGGCCGCACCGACCATCCTTGTTTGGTAGTCAACAAATGAATCGGCCTCGTTAAACGAACCAATCAGGGACATCCTAGTGCAAAACAGAAACTCACAGTTAATGATGGTTTGAAATATTCAGCTAGTAGTATCTTGAGTAGAGAAGGTATATTTATATTATGAATGCTGTTCATATTGGGGCTTGAACCTACGAGATCCAACATGGGATTAAATAACATTTAACACTGCGCCATGGTTAAAAATACTTCATTTGTATTATATTTACATTTATTATAATAAGTAAATTCAAATGTTGAACTATTTTCACGTTATTCACATTCGAGTGTAAAGGCTATATTTTTTTTTTGTGATAGTCCTCGAATGATTTTACACAGAAAATCTATAAAAGAAACAATGGTCGCAAAAAATTAAAAATATTCAATTACAAATTAAATATTTTTTTAGTCATTGTGACTTTCTTTCTTTTAATTTTCGATAAAACAAGTGTATTGAATGATTTTCCGTTGTATTGAGTATTGCTAGATTTTCATAAAAAAAATTAAGGGAAGAGGGATGATCATTCGTATTTCTTTATTGCATTTCGAATGGTTTGAATTGGTTTCAAATAATGACAGGTTTATGTCAATGAATACAAATTTAATTACCTGTGATCTGTTATTCTGGTGACCGATCTAGTGATCGAATCGAGGAGTCCGGAAACGATTCCTCTCTGTGCAGCGAGAGATTCGGCATTCGCCAGCAGATCGGCTGCGGCATCCCTCACACTTTGGCTGTATTCATCCACATCTGGATGAATTGACGTTGCCTGAAAACACATTATTTATTAATTATTTCCTCATAACCGAATGCAAATAGTTCTGTTGGATTTAATTTCATCTACTTACCCCTGGATTTCCTCCAGCCTCCTTGGATGCCAGCACGAGTTGGGTGAATCCTTCCAAGACAGTCTTGGTTTGATCTAGCACACGCATCTGTTGCTGGGTGTCCACCATGTTGGAAGCCACACCGACGGAAGCGCTAGTCAACGGCTCAACATAAGACACCTAAAATTTTATTAACAGCTCAAATTAATTTCACATTTGTTTTTGTATATTCAGTCAATTTAAGAATAATAAATATTATTTTAAGTGGTGAGACTATCAATTTAGAATTTTGAATTATGTGACAAATAAGTTGTTAATATACGCACCATTTGATTGACTGAGTGTCCTAAGTTTTCTGCTTCAAACTTAGCAGCGGCACGGAATGGCTCAAGTTTGTCAAGCATTTCTGTTGCAGAACTTTCCATTTGTTCCGTGTACCCTAGAAGCATAAAACAGATCAATAAGACAAAGCAATCCTCGGTATCTCGGTAATTACCAAGAGTAAATACATAATATGCGAATACTTAATTAATTTGAAATAAAACTATCCTCACCTTGCAGGGTATTTCCCTTCTTGGCTGGCAGATTCTGCGAGACGGCTTGCAGAGACACCTGATTCAACTCCCTGATCTGCGAGCTGAGGATATCCAAAGCAGCCAAGCATTCACTCTGGCCTGGGGCCTTATCCCTGATGAAAAAAATCATTACAGATTAAGCATGCAATGCTTGGCAAAACGAGATATACACCTAACTTAATCTGGCCACTCCTGGGTTAACATAGTGGAAGATTTGATAAAACTAACCTGATGTTGTTCACGAGGGACTTGATGCTCTCAGTGACAGCCTTGCTGTGCTTATCGAGAATTCTCCACTGGGCGGTGTCGTTGGGTTCTAGGGCTAGACACTTGGCCGACTCGATCATGGAGCACGAGCCTTGGATGATTTTACTGCAATACAGATAATTCATAACATTAATCAATGAAATCAATTGAATATTTGATTTCGACTTTTACTTTTAAAAGCCTAGAAATATTACATAGTCAATTTTAGTCATAAAAGAAGTGATAAGACTATATACCTTCCACTGTCCAAAATGGGATCCTGAGCCCTCCTCGCCTGTTGACTGATCTTGGCTGGCACGGATACAAACTCCGGGCTGTTGGCAAATTGGCACAGACTGTTCACTGCATTCAGAAGTGGCACGGTAGCTTGCCCACATCGCATTCTGCTGGCCTAAACACGAGAAAGTTAACAGTATAGTTGGTCTTTGGATTTCAAGAATAAGTATGAAAATACAGAAAAAAAATAAACATTGAACCAAAATTCGATTCCATCAGTACCTGAGAATAGTCGCTGTCCAAAGCTTTGATCTCTTTGACAAGATGAGCGGTAGAATTCGCCACTTCCTTGGCCGACTGAACAAATTGCCTTTTGGCCACGGAATTGGTGGTTTTAGACGAGGCGACTCGGCACGCATTGCAGAGGGCGCTGGTGTGTTTGGCGATCAGAGTGGCCGCTGAAAGAACTTGCTCTTCATTGCTGGTCGGATTCACCATATTGTTACAAGCCTGCTGGATGACTTGGGAGGCTCGGGCGAACTGGGCTTGGTCAACCAAACCCGGTCTACCCGCTACGCTGGATGGGTCAGATACTGCTACCTGTCAAATTAATATTTAAAAAATTGTTAAGACTTAATTTTGTCGGAGGAAACTATCCAATTTAAAATGATTAAATTAATAGAACTGTATTCTACATTTGTTTGAAATTCAACTCACCAAGTATGCGGACTGAGCCGTACACTCAATCAGTCCGCAGATGGAATCGGCAATCGACTTCACGGACTTGCCCAGCAGATCATGCTCCGCCTTTTGAACGTGGTTTGCCATTCTTGACATGCCGTCTTTTCCTGAAAGGAGAAAGTTAACTTAGCTCCTCGTAACAGCTAATAATTATAAAAGAAGCCTAGATATGTATAAGGTCCAAACTAGAAAATCATCATAACTATCATATAAAATAAAATTATTAAGTATTGTGTTTAAGAATTATTAGCGACAGCAATTCTATGTACATTTTGAATAAAAGGTGTAATATTTTGAAGTGATACAGATGTGTAAATAGATATTTTTGCAACACGGAGAGAAAATTTGCTTACCAAGAATCCTAGAGTGCTCGATGATGGTGTCCACGCACTGATAGTATCCGAGTTCATTGACGGGTTCCGACGGATGCTGGAGGAGCTGCTTCATACTCTGAATGTTTCGCACGGCGCTGTCGCATTCTTTTTGACCAGGTGCGGCCGACGTACAAGTGTCAACCTGAACAAAAGAATGTTAACTGTTAGAAGGGTGAATGAAATAAAAAAAACTTTCACACTCATTATTCAACAGTAATTATTTTCATGATATTTAAACCATTTAAGTGCAATCAGATCTTTTTTTACAATGTATCATAATTGACTTGTAATGGAGAAGATCGACTTATCTCATCACTACCTTCTTTTTTTTTTAACACAAAGATAAAAGTACAAGATAAGAACAAAAATAGATGTTTGCTAAACCTTGGAGAGGTGAGTTATTTTTATCAATATAAAAAAAAAGCTTTTTGTATATTTAAATTGTTTTTCTATTACTACATACAAATATATAGCGTATGAATTTTAATTTTATATTTATTAATAGTTTATATTGAAAATTGAGCCCATTCCATGTCAAATTTGTAAAGCAGTGTTTCCTAAGCTTTTTCATGCCATGGCCACTTCAATTAAACAAAACGAAGAAACAATCTACAGTCACAGGCACTGATTCGAAGAATGTGGAAGGTAAACCAAATCCAAATTTCATACACTTTCTATATGACTTCATTTTTGGTATTGGATTACAAAATAAATAGCTGCAAAATGTTTAAAAATGTAGAAAAATAATAATATATTAGTTGAAAATGAAAATTCTCTCACAAGGTAGTTGATGCTGTCGGTGACGGATCGTGCAGCGGCCGACAGTTGATTCTTGGAATTAGGTTGAGTAGGATCGTTGGACACGTATCTTGCGGTCGTCAAAAGCTTTGCGGATACGACAGTCACATTCTTCATAGAGACGACCATCTGGTTTTGCACATCGTAGTCCTGCAAAAAAAAAAAGAACAAGTTTAATCACCTGTATTTCTAGAACTCTCGCATTCATTTGGATGGTTAAAATATGTTCTTAAAAAGCATTGTGAATTATACAACAAAGGGTATATGTAGCTTTATATAATTAAAAGAACCAAAAGTTGTCTTCTTCATGAAGCACAATATATCTTACAGTGGTCTGTCCGGCCATCTCCATGGAGACACCCAGGAGTTGATCGAAAGCTTTTCCAAATTGTTTGCTGGTCGCTCCGAGTTGGGCCGGCGACGAAGCGGCCTGGGCGGTCTCTCCTGCGGCGGAGCTGAGACTTTCCGCAGCCACATTCAACTCTTGTTGCAATTGACTGGGCAGAAAAAGATATATTATATCACACAAATAAAAAGCATACTATCAATGGTCTAACATTATCACTCATGCTGTACTTTTTAAATTCATATGTACAGACCACTTCTACATTCTTACAAGTAACAAATCTAGGTCTTTTACTTAAATTGTTGATTTTTGACAATGATTTCCACTAGAATAAACTGGAATATATTTTTCTGGTGTTCACTGTATTAATAAGTAAAATTTATTACTTTAATTAGCAATGGGGCAAAAATAAGCCCTTAAATTTAAGTCGCCTTTATTTTTTGTAGCTCTTTACTGATTACCAGTTTGATCATATCTGTGAATTCGAATGCCCGAGGATGCCTAAAGGTGAAGCCTGTGTTGCGAGTGACAGAATATATGGAATTGTAAAGTTTCAATGATTCAAATCAGTAAATTTATTAGAAATATTCAATATCTTACTTGTAACTCTTGTTGGTTGGCGGGAATTCTCCCATGGAAAGGATCTGTAGAGTTTCATTGATACTCTCAATCGTCCGGTCGACGTCTTGGTGGCCAGGCATCGAATTGACAGAATTGTCGAGTGCCTAAAAATTACAAAAAAATGCATGAATAATACAACAAGAAAAAAATTCAACCAATATACATTTATGTGCTCAACGACCACTGACCATTGTAACATTCTTGGCGATGGAGGCCAGCCTGGTGTGGTCGGGATTTTCGTGACTCGCCAGGCATCTCTTGACTTCTTCGACCAGTACCAACGAATAAGACATCACATCTTGAGTTGAATTGATAACCCTGCAAATGAAAAATCAAATAACAATATTTATTTACTAATTATTATATTAACTAAATAATTATTCAAGCGGTTAAGTTTTTTTATACACATTCAATATCAATGTGAAATATATAGAACTAATCTAAATTCCAAACAGGTATTCAGTTAAATAACATTTTAGAAATTCAAAAATATAAGAGCCGTTATTGAAGTCAAAATGTTTGTCCACAAACCGATTTTTGTTTTAAAATGTATCTTGATTATATAAATTGATAATACAAACACTAAATAAATTTTAAATATTCTGTGCTGGAGTATCCCAGAAATTTTCTAGTCATATTTGAATAAGTAAAAATAAATAAAGAAATAAGTCGATGAGTCATCACTCTGGCAAAAGGTGACACAATATTAGATATAACTTGAAATAGAACTCACGCAGTGGCAGAGTTGGGTTGCGTGGCGGCCAGAGCTCTGGTGGCGCCGGCTGCGCCTCGCAGGGCCTGAGCGGTGTCCCTCGCAGCTTTGCCAGCGTATTCGTTGCTTCCTTGCTGAGCTGCAGACACTAAACGGGACACTGCATAAGCGGCTTCCCGGTTCGAAGACCCCAGTTCCCTCGATGCCGATTCAGCCTGCAAAAAAAGCATGCATTGCGGTTATAAAACGTTTTACATTGATAATGTTGTAAAATTTCTGTAGTTGTACAGTAGATAGCGGCATAATCTATTTTAGCAGTTTAACTATTAATAAATCTTGATTTGATATGGCTCATTAATTGTTAATGTACAGTGTTTATTTTATTGATTTACAGGCATTTATTTATATACTTTATAATTGATTGCAGTGTGTTAGCAATCAACAGTTGAGTGTCAAAACTCTTGTGTAAGAGTTATATATATATAGAATATGTTCTGATTTATGCTTATAATATGTAATCGTGTTCTGTATAGAGCTGTTCTCAGAAAATATACAAAACTGCATAACAACTCTTGTAAGACAAAACACATCATTTTAAATGTATTACGAAAAGTACACACTGATTTGATATGAGTGTTGATGGAATTTTCCACTTACAGTTTCTCCCGGCAAAGGCCTCAGCCGGCAGTCTCTCGCTGCCTGTTCTACATCGACCAGCTCTTGTTGAAGCGATCGGATTATCATAGCCGCAGCATCTAATTCGAGACCGGAACACGATGTTCGGGCGCGGCTGACTGCCGACCTGCGTAAGGAAAAATAGTATTACACAAACTGTGATTTGTTTCATAGCGTATGAATTCGGTGTTGAATTTGCTCATTTTAAATTCACACTTAAATGTCTCAAGTGACTAACCTCAATTCGGAGCATGTCGTCGCTAGCTGTTGGGTAGTATTGTTGAGCTGCAAAGCGGAAGCCTGATCCTGAATAGTCGGCAGAACGGCCCTGGCGGCTTGGGCGGCATGAGCACCGGGCTACGGACAAAACAAAAAGCGTTAACTCTCCATTTCAACGTATAATAATAATAATAATAATAGAAGATAATACATAGTAAATTATCTTTGTTTAATGTACCTGTAAGAATGCCTCAGAAGCATTGATCAGATCCAGCTGGCAGTTGGAGTCATCGGGATGATTCATGGTTCCCTTGACACCCTCGATCAGACGCGGGATATGCTCAGCCATGACCCTAGATTCGTGCACCAAAGTTTCCTGCAATATAAATGTTTGTTTAGGATCGAATGGAGAGAGGGATTTTTAAGGCAACATACACGGAAGGTGATTGAAAAAGCCCACAGCATTGGCCACTGGACCACAGGAAAGTTAGTAGACTCTTAATATAGTCTCTGATAATTATTTAGTTTTAAAAAGTAATGTTTACAACAAAAAGTGATAATTTTTAATTATTATACTTACTTGAGATTGGCGATTATTGATATGCGCTGCGGCATTCTGAACTGAGGATACGAACTGGGTTCCGGTCGATGCTGCTTGTTTAGCGATAGTCTATAAGATAAAGAAAACAAACGTGACATTAACTCTGCATACGGCCCTTAACCACAAGGAGATGATTTTGCAACATGTTATATCATTCATTTTACATAATATACAAGTGACATCTTATGTTATTTCTTATTAGCTCTACATAAACTGAAGCTTGATGCTCATTCACAATAATATAATAAAAATAATTTTTATTTATGTAATTTAATGGAAACCATTACAACACAAAAACACTTTTTCTTGCAATAACTTTCTCTGAGAGAACCTTTCTACGGGTTCTACAAAATTATTTTTAACAAATATAGTTGAAAGCTATTTCGGCTCACGCCATCGTCAGAACTATGCTTAAACTAACATTCGCTTATCTATATAGAGCTGTGCAGAAAAGGCACACAACACATCTAGGCCGTTGGAACAGGAGAGAGTTCTACCAAGTGAATGCCAATTCAATCAATACTTTTGAAATAGATTCTAACACTCAATATTATAACTGCGGCTTTCATTTAAAACGAATAATGCAAGCAGTAACTGCCAAAATAATTGGTTGATGTATAGTATCGATACATGAAAAATAAATGATAGATGACAAAAGAGTTAAACCTTAAAAATCAAATGGTCAATTCTGTCTCAATAAGTGATTATTACGTTTTGTTGTATGTTTTTTTAGGACATTTACAGTCTACTGTGAAATGGGTTCGGTACTCGCCTCGAGTCTGGTGAATAGCTGTCTTTTAACGTCTGGAGATGATGATGCATAGTCCACGGTGACATACTTCAACTCCTCGGCAGCCCTACAGAGTGCTTCCTGTTTGCTCTTATCCTGTGGATAGCTTGCGCATTGTCTAAGGAAATAAAAACTAATTTAATAAACTGAAATATTACCACATTCCAGTTACAAGAAGTTGACAAACAAAATCTACAAAAAAAGATATCCTCGGACACGAATTAGAATAACTCAGTAGGCAAATTAATGATACCAGTTTGACAAAAAACAACAATTTACTATATTTATATTGGACTGCCATTGATAGGTTTATTATTAATTATTTAGCTTGCGTTAATCACTAAGCCGCATTGGTTATGTATCTATTTAGTCAAAATATCTAGCTTTATGAATAACCCATCATGGAGTTTTGTAAGGTCTTTTACCTGGCGGCTTCGACCATTTTGGCGGTAGCGTCGGCCAATAGTTTGGCAGCGGCCATCAGTCTGCGTTGTGTCTCCGTATCGGGTTGTCTTTCAGCCTCCACCTGTTGCAAGAAAAAAGTTTGAACAAAGATCCAAAAAAATCATCAGAGGATAATGCAGTCCTCGATAGCCCTGACCAAGACTGTTCAGAACAACTTGAATGGGCGCATTGCCGGTCCTGACTGGTATACATTGATCAGAACTGCACAGCCAACCAAGAGTCGCAATGCTGCACGAGGTTGTTTGAGTTTTTGACAGATGTGATAATGAAGATAATGTTTTTTAATTTTCTGCAACTTTCTGAACATAACTGGCCATTTTGAAAAAAAAATGTTTATTAATTACTCTTTATTTTATTAATATACATTTGAAATGGACAGATTGAGAATTGATACCATAATTAATAGAATTGATAATCAATGTTGTACATCATTACTCTTAAGCATACCTTGATGTTCTGAATCAGCTGTGCGGTGGCCTGACCCAAGAGTCTAGCCTGTCGCACCATCTCGGCCGGGTCTCCTTGCGAAGAAAACAGCTTATCGGTCGTAGTCATGATGTTCTCAACGTGGGTTTCGTGAATCGTCTCTCGTGCTTGCTGTCTGCGATCTATAAAGTATTATTAATTTAAAGATTGCGTGTCAAAGTTTCAAGGCGCTGGATTGAAATTTATTATTTTGATCGTTATTGCAAACAAACATGAACAATTGACTATTTTTAATCAATACTTGCAAATGGCTTGCTTTGTCTCAAAACATGTATCAATTATAAAAACAATTTTTGCCTTATATGGTTGTTCATACCAGCCATAAAATAAACTCCAGATGAAAGCGGCCACTAGAAAAATACTTCTGAAGGTTCATTCTCTGAATATAGAAACTGACCACCCAACAAAATTAACGAAACATTACAGAACAGGAGTAGATCTAACCGACCTTTGTTGACATGGTTCATTAGGTCATCCAAAGCCCTGGCGACATCGGCAGCGGCCGCGGTGACATCCGCCAGTCCAGGCCCTTTAGGAGCCGTGGACTCGCACTCCGTCACCAGTTTACGGACGGCCATAGCCACTTGTCGAGCAGCTCCGGACAGTTGATCTCGGCAAGCTGGACTTTGAAGCGTAGGTGCAACAACCTACGAATTTTATTGATACAATTTATTTGATACCAATTAATTCACTATAAAATGCCAATATATATATATATGCAGGCAAATGCATTGGTTATAACGAAGTTATTTTTAGCAGCTAGATTGGATTATCAAATCTATATTTACCTTTGCACATGCGACTAGTTGGCTAGTTGCCAAAGCGCACTGGGTGGCAGCTCCGATAACTCTGTTCTGGGCCTGCTGGTCATCCTTGCAGGTGGCTGCGACATTCTTGGCCTTGAGGACCAGGGCGGCAGTTGTGTTGGCGACAGCTTTAGCCAGAGCGAGAAGCATATCCTGAAAGAGAAGAGTACACCATTGAGTTTATATAAACCAAAATAATTAAATCATTCAAACAACTACATTTTTTCACCGCATATATGTAAAAGGGTATGCCAAATTTTTGCATAAAAAAAACAGTAATTTGTTTTTTTTTTTTTATTCAACTGAGAGCGCTTGATTGAATCATTCCATCTTTTGACACTTCCACATGCTTAGACCTACAATTCACCTTTCAGCATCTTCCAGCATTTTATTACACGGATGCACTCAAATTAATATTTTTAAATTCATCACATAAAAACAATGTAAACTTAAGAAAAAAGACAATATTTACTCACGAGTTCCAGTGCATCCATATACTAGAATGCCTGAAGATAACAAAGGGTGAAATTCATTTTGTTGGCAACAAAACATGTGGGAGTGAAGTGATTTTTTTGTTTTTTTTTTATTATCATTAAGTATATTTATTGTAAATAATAAAATAGCCAATGACAATAGTATCCAGTATTAGACGGAAAAGTCCATTTAGTTCTAGGGCAAAAATATTAATGCTACCGATACTTCAAAGTAGTGAAGCGCGGTCGCAGTCCAGACCAGAAGTCACAAATACAAATAGTAAACATGAAGCAAAAAAAAAAATTGTGAAACTTTATATAAATACAATTATATGCAACACAAAACAAAAATATAACACTATATAAGAAATATATAAAATGGCCAAAAAGGTGTTAGTGGTTTTGAAGATTCACAGCACAAAATATTCTACACAAGATAAAAAAAAAGTTGTTAAGATATTCACAAAGCTTCACACTAATATATGTAATCAATTACGTGGGCCTTTTGGTGTGGAAAAATTACATGAAGTTTTTAATATTTGACTAGTGATATTTTAAAAGGGTCTATGGTCCATATTGAAAATTTTGGTAACACTAGCAAAAATGGTGTATCTGTTTGAATGTTATGTACTGCTGGACTATGCGAATAGACATTATAATAGACCCTTTTAAAAACTCACTCCTCATTAACATATAAGGCTATGTTCATTTTCAGGACACAAAAATTATACTACCATTGCTTCTTTCATTGTAATCTCTGCCACATGGGATTTGTCCTAATTTGATGAAGACCGCTTTAAATGAGGATATAATCTACTCGCCGTATATATATTGCGGTGAAAGATTGCTAAAATATTGGTTTTGGCAATTGAAGTTGATTCAATGTAAATGTATAAGATTTTTTTATAAAAATCATTGTTACCACCAAATTATAAGAATTATTGTATTGTATTTGCTCAATAAAGTCTTCTATTATCGAAGACTAATAGATTATATTATTGAGGAACTAAGAAAAAGTGCAAATTATGTTTCATCATGAAAATATTTGAATTCATAAAGCTGGTAGGTACGGCAAATAATAGTTTTTGGCATATTAAAACTAAGTTTAGACATAAATTTCTCTATATATACAATATTTACAGAAAAAGTCATAAAACACTACTTATGTATACATACAGCCAGACTGGCTGTTGTTTACTATGCCTTTAAATTATATACATAGTAAAAGGATCCAAGCACCAAATTTTAAATCCAATTTACAAAACATAATAAATATTATTTCTCTAGGGGGGTTTGGTTTTAGTAGCTATTTTTTTAAAGCAATGAAGTGACTTAAAAAGTAAATCTATTTTTAGACACCGTTAGTTGATCAAATACAAAGACATATTTTTTTGTATTGTAGCCAACCATTTTATTAAAATTTCGTGTTAACAACAATCTACACAATTATTACTAAAATAACAAATTATCAGGCTCACAACCACCTACCATAAAAATAAATAAGCTATTCAATGTAAATGGTTGAAAATATTTAAGCAAAGGGGGCCTAAATGCCAATATGTGAAATATACAATATGCCTACAACCGTTAAATAACCTACATCGTTTATTTGACTTAAGATACAAATTAATAAAAATAATGGATTGAAAGAATCGAGCGTAAGATTTTGTAATGAAAAAATACTATTTTTTTTATATGTGCTCAACCTGCGATATACCTTATTTCATGAAATAAAATGCTCACAACACTAACAACAGTTAACTGTCATTTGATTTGTCTTAAAATAGCATACGAATATTTGTTTTGTGACTAGTTCAACTATTAAGCTTAAAGGTTTAAAAAAAAAAAATATAACTGCATTTTTTTAACTTGTAACATCAAAAAGGATTTAATATTGATAATAATAATAATAAAGGCAAAAGTCCAACTACAAAATGTATGTTTAATGAATTAATGCTACATTAAAAAATACTGCAGCGAAATATGGAAATACTTATGTGACATTGGCCTTTCTATCAAATAATAAAAGAATAACTAAACAAATTTCGTGAATATATTTTACTTCCAAAACCCAATTAGTAAGCACCTAGAACTTGTAGTTAGCACATTGTTTGATTTTATATTGGATAGAACCTTATCTAATATACAAATATGAAACAGTTGCAAATGTTAATATTGAATCAAAAATTAGCTACACACCCCTCGAAGAGAAATAATTATACAAAAATATAACATAGAAAATAAATATGTATCTATTTTACAAAAATAATACAAAAAATATTGCAACAAAAGTACATGTCTGAGAGTCTATAAATTATCACCATTTGAATAACATAAATAAACATAACAAATTAGTAAAATTGTATAAAACATAAAATTCTTTTCTTTGGTTTTAATAAATATGAGAAATGTTTTATGTGAGTCTTTTATTTTTGTTGTTTGGGATGATTTGTTATGTTCATATTAATATTTTTGATCATTGTGATCGATGTCGAGTTCTGTTATCTTTCTTGGTGTTATTTTTTCCTGGGTTTGTCATTTTATACTAGATATTAACATGATATCGGGAGATGTGTCTTTCTTCTCAAGTTTAAATTGGAGAACTCTTTAAATTCTCCATGATCAATTTAAAATATTCAACAATCTGCCACCATAGCTTTGTATCAAAGTGGTCATAAGTCAATCTTTACAGCGCTATGTTCATTTGAATAACTCAAGACCTTTTGTTAGCTTTCGTTAGCTTTAAAAAACCTTCTAGAGAAAATAATGTATTCATCATTAAAACAACTCAAATCGCGCCTTATTTTATTGCCCTTTACCAACAATTTGGTTTGCAGATTTAGGTAGGCTTTGACTTTCATTTGTTTCAGCTGAAATTTATTGATCCATCTGAACTAAACTAAATTGGTTAGAAAAAAGGTTATATGTGCATACATCAAATAATGCACATATGTCGTTTTACTTTAGAACTTGTCTGTTGCCTTGCTTTATTCTAGAAAAATAAATGTAAAATCCATTCAACCAAATAACATAATATAGAATTCAGTCACGAGGCTCAAAATGAAAGCAGTCAAGCATATGAAATAAACCCAAGAATCATCCAAGCATTCGTCACAGTAATATACTTGGTTTTTTTCACCGTGACATCTATGACAGACTTTCATGACTTCAACGTCCTCGTCTACCTCGACAGAATTCACAGCCTCAAATGTGGGATTGTAAAGAATTCTTATTTCAGTTTTATTTTTAGAGGGATCCACTTTATCGGAGCTGTCTACAACACTGCGAGAAGTGCTACTGTAAAAAGATTCACTTCTTTTGATGAACTTCTCAAATGTTTCGTTCTTTTTGACCTTCCTCACAGTTTGATTACTGTTTGTTTCGACTTTGGTCACGATGTGCTTCCGTTTCAAGTCAGCATTTAGAACCTTCATATCCAAGGATCCGCTGACCTCGAAATCGCTTCCCGTATTCAGCACATCGTTTTTGATGCAGCAGCATTCAATTTTGGCAGAATTTTCCGGTTTTTTGACAAACTTTTTTACTTTACTTTTGATCGACTTAAAAAATGATTTCTTTTCAGTGTAATTTCGAGTTCTGGTGGTTGTGACGATTTTGCTTTTTTTCATGGGAATATTTGTCTCAGCGTTTTTCAAATACCCAATACAATTCTCCAACATATTGTCAGCGTTAACGACATCATTTTCCGCATTATCTTTTTTATTTCTTACGAATCGAACGTTCCCTTCGTTGATTTCATTTTGAATCGACTCGTGAAGAGAATTTTTTTCTGAATCATTATCAAACCATTCCTCGTCCATCTTCTCTTCAATAGTTTCGTCAACTTTCTTCTTCGGCTGATCGAATTCAAGGTTTCTGTAATAGTCACTCTCGCCTTCTTCCAGGATGACATCGAGACTCTTTCGGTTGTTATCAACGTCACTGGCATCTTTCCACGCAGAAAGATCCATCTCCTCATAGAGATCATCGTCATCATAACTTTTGGCATTATTCGGATCAAAGTCTCCGAAATTAACCTTGTAAACAAACTTCTGTTTGTCATCTTCCAAGTAGCCTTTGTCGTCTTCTTCGAAATCGTCTCCGAAATCAACAGTGGCAACGACTACATCATCGTAACCTCTATCGACAGGTTCATAGTCTACATTCTCTGCACTGAAATAATCGCTTTTTACGCTAGACAAATCTGTATCTACATTTTCATACGTATGCCTTTTAACATTCTTGTCATCTTTGACAAAATATCCGACGCCTTTGTTACCATCTAAGAAATAGTTTTCTTTTACGTCATCATCAAAATACGCACAATCTATGTCTTCAAAGCTCCCAGTTGGCGAGCTTTGATTAGTATCGCAGAGGCAATAATCAATTTCCTTCCCGGAAGCGTTTAAGACATCTTTAACATATTTTTCTACGACTCCTATGTGATCAGTTTTCTTTAAACCCCGACAAACCCGACAAAATCTACCGGAGACGTCAATTTTCTCCGGATCCTTATCATCTATATTGAAAAATGCATTGTAAAAATTGCTGTAGCAATAGTTGAATTTCCTGTAAAAGTTTGCATTTTTTGAGGGACTCCTTGTGCCGAGGGGTAAAGTGGTCGTTTGGTTTACCTGAATCTCTCGGCTCTCCTCTGATTCTTCGCCAATCGTGTACAGCACTTGGGTGGAGGCTTCTCCGACGCGGGATGCCGCACTCAGGAGGTTCTGCCTTGGCTGCGAGAGAACAAATAATCAAAAAATGAGCTTAAGAACTTCAGAAATAAATTCGTTCGCGAATTGAATGTAATATATTATAATATTTATTACACTTAACAGTGTGTGGTATCTAGTATCTTGTTAAATTTCGTACCAACTAAATGTCTTTTATCCCTTATAATGATTCGCTACCTCCGACAGATTATCTCTTATATATCATATTAATGAATTTAAAGTCATATTACAAGACATCAAAGAGAGACAAGTTTTTTGAAGTTACAAAGTACTATCCAACCTCTTTGGTTTCAGGTTCCGCAGCCTTGAGCAGGTCACTGAAAGCCGTGCAGAGTCGACGGGTGGCATCCAACAGTTTGTCTCCGTTGTCGTTGTCCTCCATCAAGGCGGCGATCATTGACACACCTGGAGATTGACATAGCACGCTTTAGACAAATGAATCATTGTATCACTCAAGCAACCGCACATTTTGCGCAGAAAAAACGCTTATCACCGCACATTTTTCGATACTTTGCTAATTTTCGCGACATTAGGAATTATGCTTATAACTTTTTACTCAGTTGAGTGAATTTAATAAAATAAGAAGTATTGTGTAGAGTATAGTATAATATATGTAATTTAAAAATAATTGGCTTAAAAATAAGATTGTCAAGCTACAAATCCATGATTCAATTATATTTTTTTCATAAAAATCAAAAAAAAATATCTTTTAACACTCATATAAACCCACAAAGGAATGTCAAATTCTTTAGAAATCCTACACCATGTTACACATTATTGTGTGTTTATTATATGTGGAGTTTCTCAAACTACGGATATGTTTATTTGTTTCTGTTATATTCTCATATCACTCGGCTGTGACGATCTTAATACTATGCGCAATCATAATACGTTCTGAACCTGATATATAGACTTTTACTAATCTATTAGGTACTAGATATTTACCTAAAAAAGACACTAAGTACTTCCTTTTGATTTTCAGTTTGATTAAATTGCGATTAGTTTTATAGGTTTCAATTTATGATAACTGTAAAAAATTTTGAATGTGTAAAATATGAAGATTGTGTCATTTGTTCACTCACCTTTGGTTACTTCGGGGAGGTTGCTGGCGATAGTTGTAATAGCCGCACCCACTGCTGTATGATCAACTTCATCCGTTGGTCCTGTATAAACAAGTGAATGATTAAAGCATTAAACAATGTAGACCCTGAGGTGAAATGTGATAATGAAATCAAAATCACTATTCACATTTGGACTTTTCAAGTTTTTTTTTTCTTTTTTGGAAACAGGTTTTAATATAATTGTTATTCATAATTTGCTACCGTGGTGGATGTCATGAGTTCGAACCTTTGTACAAACAGCATTTTCTTCAGGGCGTAACTCTTTGTAAAAAGAAAGGTGTCAAATGAGAAACAGTCAGTTTTGTAGAAAATCCTGTTGAGATATCTCCATTAAGAGGCCATATATTCCACATTGGGAGCGAACATGGATAGTAAAAATGATAAATATGAAATCAATACCGGAAGTTAGCGTGACGACTTGCGCTGTAGCAGCATTCATGGCTGCGATCTGCGAGGAGACATTCTGTTTGTTGGTGTCCATGGTTACTTCCTTCCATTTTATCGAGGCCGCATCTGAACCGAGTTCGGGCAGTTGAGCCTGAGGGAAACGACAGTGCTGTTAGTTTTTACGGTGCAAATAAAAACAGCGCTATATTATACCTTTCATTGATATTAATCATCATACAATGAACGTTATGCAATGACATACCCTGACTAATTCCTTCTCGGTGATTCTGATCACTTCTTGACCTGATGAGATGGTAGACAAGAGCGCCCGTTGAGGTTCGCTCAAAACTGTAGACACCTTCTGTTGCTGAACCTAGAGTCACAGACAAAACAATTAAATCAATATTTTATTGATTGTGAAAATTCTATACCAAAGTAGAAGAATGATTTTTTTAACAACTCTAATTAAAATTTGATTGCAATAAGTATTCTCAAAATAAAAAACAATTTTGTCACACATAAAAGAACACATGTATTTTATTATGCTTTCACACCCACCTGTGCTTTGAAGTAAAGTATGAAAATTGGTTTTAAGCAAGACAATAATATTAACTGTAAAATTTTAATCAAAAACCCAGTCATATTTTAAATTTAATTAAAACCAATTTTTTTACAATTGTATGGTTGAATAGTTTTGTTAAAATTGTTAAGAAAGTAAATTGTACCACTGTGAATGGGTTAAAGGATATATCTCCCTATATGAATATGTATTTGTTAAATTAAGAGGAATATCCAAGGAAATATTTATGAAACCAAATAATTTTTGCCTGTTTCATAAAAAAACATTTCATTCATTGACATGACTTAAATTAATGTTATCAATGATCTACCATTGGCGTATTGCATTGTATTTTTTTTAAATTTATTAATCAACGTCTTATATGCCAATATATGAATTTTTGTCATGGAAATATAATAAATATTTTCATTCTTATTTATAAATAAACAATTTTATTCAACAAGTCATGGTAGAAAAAATTCAAATGTGTGTTACCAGGTCATGAAAATGATATTGAAAATTCTAACCTACAAAATTCATTATGTTTAAATTGTCTTTTATCACATAATTATACAGAACTAACTGCTTCTTTCTATCACTATACTGGAATGCAATGCGTAGTTACAATCATATCATTTCGATTCAATTATCAAACACTTAATTGGCACATATGCCCTTTTACCTCGCCACAGTCAAAGTCGATGAATATATTACAATGAATGAAAGAATAGAATATATACCTACACGTCTGGATCTTGCGTTCCAATCTTCGGTTAAAAAACACATGCAAGACATGGAAAGAAATATTTAATTTGATTGTTAGAAATGTTGTTGGATATGACCATTTCATACAACGGGCACTGGCAATTAATCATTAGTTATGTACCATTTACTATGCATCTTAAATTACATCGATGGTAAAGTCAATGTGCTCTAAGAATAGACCGGATTAGTATAGCCTTTTTTTAACACTACAGTCTTATTCTTGACTAGAGACTGATAAAACTCAAACAATTAATGGTTGATTCCTTCAGGAAGAATGTTGTTTGTTGCGCTTCCTATGCACTTTTTTTAATGTTGGCGGTTGTTTATTTAAATTACAGTAATCACCATAGCTGTGTTCTCTGCTGTTAGATAATCAGTCAAACTTCAACAACATTAGCTGGTAATGAAGGATGTTAATTAATTGTATTGATTATATGGCTATTCTTTTTTGTGTATGATTAATTATATCTACTCACTTTAGGCATAAGAGTAATTATGAGATTTAATATTTTCATTCGACAGATTATCTAATTTAACTTATACATAAAGAACTAGCAACACAAGAAGAGTGTAGAGGAAACGTAGGAATTGTATAGCTAAGCCTGAAGCAGTAGGATATTAACTACACCATTAATAAAGCCGTAAATAAAACTGTAGGTGTTGATATTACCAAAATAACATAACTTTTCAGGGTCAGTATTGTTAGTGAATGCATTGTTTATAAAAATGTTAGTATCGGTCACTCTTGTAATAGAAGCATGTAAGTGAAGATGAAATAAAAAAAAATATGGTGTCCTGTCGTACCGTCGGTGCCGCATGGCCCACATTCACTGTCCCCGAAATGGTGGTGAACTGCGCCCCTCCCATGTGGCCCTGCGCATAAGGTTTCTGCCCGGCTATTCGTGAGAAAGTGTCATGTCAATAAAAGAAAACAACCCCCATATGATGACATCTTCAATTTACAAAAATTTAAGTCCGATTATAATTAATATAAAATTTTTTTTTAAAAAACACTATAATTTACATTTGACTTGGCACCAGAGTGAGAAATCAATGCTGCTACAATGTCAGCAATGTAGTTAACTTTATATTCCACACCCATAAATAATTTTTCTGCTCTTGACACCTTCAGACAAATAAGCAGTAATAAGCAAATGAAAATAAATCTAAATTTTTAAGCTGTATTCATTTTAGAATATGATTCAACAGTGAATAATTTACAAAAACAAAGGTTCCCATACTGATTACCTAAATGAAGTTAAATCTGCGTAGTATATGTCTATCGTAAAATATTATTTCATTGATTGTAGTGAGTCAAAAAAAAGAAAAAAAGTAAATCAAAATAGGTATATAAAAACACACTTCTCTTTTGAATACAAAAGTGAAGAAGAGCAAGAGAGACAAAATGACTTCACGCAATCACACTTTATACAGTTACGATGCAAAATACATTTAGGTTACGTGCATTTCGGGCTAATCCTGCGATACTAACATATCATCATCGAAAGCCATTGGTACAAAAAATGCCGGTGCTGTAGTCAAATGTTCAATGCTCTTTGGTGTATACGCCCTATTTAGTTTCGGTATCCACTGATTTGAATATCAAAATGGCTACTTTTATAGATTGATTTATTAATATATGTAATAATTTGTGTTCAAATGTATTAATGTTTGTAATATACACATTTTATTTCGAATGCCAGTCTCCTAAACTCTTCTAGTCTCCACCCTTAAATCTTTTTAAAGGTTGAATGACTAAAAATTAACTTCATTCAATCAAGAGACTATATTATGCTCCATATAGGAAGCAAAATGATATTTTCTGTGGTAAACATTGCCGATGTTGATATATAGCGCACGGATGCGATAGTAAAAGGTCAGCGTGAACATCTTACCTTCGGCTCCTGCCCTCATGATTGCCGGCTTGGCCAAGGATTCTGTGTTCACCTTGCCGAATGTCGAAGATTCATGTTGGAGTATCGTCGCCCTGCAAAAAGAAAATAATGATATATATCTGTGCAGCGGATGCCTGGCTTGGGAGAAAGCAAAAATATTAGTGGAGGATAGAGAATCTCAGAGACAACATGCTATGAGTAGTCAATGAATATAAATTGAAAAATATATCAGTTTCAGTTTCCTAGTAATCAACACTTTTACAAATTATTCTACACTTGTATTGATTTCTTTAACGATACAACATAACAATTTATGAAAATACTTTTTTATTATAAAACTAAGAAAGAATTACAGTTGACTCTTTTCTTCAGCAATTTTCGCAAATATATCATTAAGAAAATACATCATAATCAAAGACTTAAAGCTTTTCAATTTTAAACAATAGAAGAAAGAATCAAGAAACATTACAAGCAATAATTTATTTAATCACTAAGTGAATGAAAACTGAATATTGACTATATTTACTTGAGCGGTGAAACAGAGTCTTCCACCATGGTGGACCCCTCGTCTCCCTCGATGCCAAAGTGATCTTTGACCTTCTGCTTCTTGAGGATGATGTCAATGTAACCGGCAATCAGTTGCAGGATTTGTTCAGCTTCTGTTGTTTGAACAGAGTAGTACTGGTCGCTGGAAAAAAAGAAACCATTGTCAAAGAAGACTTGGAATAGATTATGACTGTTTAAAATGAGATAGCTCAAAATTTTCACACAACCAAATGAAAATGAAAAAAGAAAGAAGCATGGACCAGCCATGTTGCTGAATAGGTAAAAATTCCGAACTAACCTGTAATCTCCGAAGTCGAGAGTGAAAGTATTCGGACTGGCACACCATCTTCTGACAGTGGTGAGCGGCCAAGTCTGCAGGATCTCCTTGGTCCTTTCGTCAAGCCTGAGGACTGAGTCTTTAGTGACTCCCAGAAGGCGTGGCACAAGTTTGTTTTTGCCCTTCATTTTTTCCTGAAGAGAAACAAAACAGTCACTATGACTAACAATGACCAAAATATCAGTGTGCGAGTTGTGTGGGAAAATCAAATTTAATAATTGAAACATTGAAACAAAAAATAATGTCCAAATATTTTGAACCATCTTCAGAACCAATCACTGAACTATGAGACATCAAAATATACATATAGGTTGAGCCACTGTGCTTTGAATAAATTACGAGATTAATTGGTTCAATCCATTTTTTTCCAAAGTCAAACTGCCTGAAATACCTTGACAAGGAAGAATGCAACTCCGTAGGTGCTGAGAGCCCTCGCCGTCTTCGTGTATGTAACTTTGGCGTCCAGCTCGGATTGTCCAATAAATCGCTTGTGCTCCTTGAACACCTTCTTCTCCACGCTCTTCACTTTCATGTACGAGGCAGGCAAGAATTCTATCAGGCTATTGGAAAAATTACAATCGTGTTAACTATCTGTTTAGTTTAATTTATGGATATTATCAGAAAAATTTTAGGGTTATGTGGTCAAGATGATTAAGCATTCAATTTTGCAAATCGCGTAAAAAGTTTACATTTCCTTTTTGTTTTACAGCATTTACTAATGTTTGTAATATTTTTGATTGACTGTTTTCTCTTTTATAATATAAAAAATATATTTATAAAAATCAACATGTGGTGGGTGGTCAATTAAAAAACCTGCATGGGTCAGAGTCAGAACCACGGGAAATAGGTTTGCTAGTTTGCTAGATCAGTGATCTAAACTGTCAGAATTGATTTTTTTTTTAACGAAAATTTTAGTGAAACCATTTCCATTATAAATAATAACAGGATTTTGTATCAATAGACAAAATTTCAATGAATCTGTGCTTAAAACAATTTTGACAATTCTTATACACCGGTTTCATTTCAAAAACTGAAATAAACATTTTTTTCTGATTTCGCAATATTTCTGAAACTGTTTTGAATTGCTATTTACCCATCCATCGTTCACATTTGAATCAGGTATACTTGTTGGAGCAAATGTAAATTTCAAGTAAAAATATAGTTTACCAATTCAGGCAGTGAAAATGTACTAATTCTGTCAACAGCAGTAATTTAATGTTGTCTATGGTTTCAAACTTTAAAATTTCTGAAACAAATGTATTATCACTGGAAAGTGTCTGTCAAAATAATTTTTCACATGTATAATGTGATTAGATATAACGAAACTGCACTGGGATATGATTTCACCGAAACACTAGTAGAGTTATATTTTTATTTGAAATACACCATCGCTGCTACATGTGCACAGATTATCAGAAAATTAGTTGCATATAAAACTCACTCTAAAAATCCACTGGTATGTTTGTCTTCCTTATGATCTCCAAACTGTATTTGGCACTGGATACCAGCAAACTCACAAGCTATAAAAAAAATCAAACAATAAGATATAGATTGGTATAAGAATTCAAATCTTCTAAGTTTTACGAATGATTGAATTTTTCGTACTGTTTCTACAATACATTGGATGACCAGGACCGGTTTCACCCATCACAAGCATTATCAACTGATAAAATGAAAATTACAACCGAGCCCATTTCTACAAAATTTTGGGTTAGCAGATATACAAAACCAAATGTTTAAGAACTATTCACTTTTTGACTTAACGTTATTTTAATTGCAAATCATTCTTTGTTATCAAAAATAACCTAGACTTAAATATTTGTTCACCAGCACTAATATATTGTAAAATTTCTAATGGTGTATTGCAGTTGATCTCTCACCTTTTTCAAGCGTTACAGGGTGAGTTCCATCCAATATGGCATCCCTGGCCTGAACGTAGAGCAAATTGAGCTGAACGGGATCTCTGGAGTCGATATTCTGATCGGAGAAGAAGTACTTTCTTCTGAGGAGGACTGTTTCTGACTCATCTACTCCTTGACCTCGGAGCGTTTTTGACGGATCTATCCAGTTAACTGTTGACAAAAATTGAGAACACTCAATTTTATTGTTTCAATTGTCTTACGAAATAGCATCTCATTACACAGAAATAAATATCTTTTCTAATTCAAAAGTGAATAATCTAAATGCCTGAAAATATCAATACCTACCTAGGTGTGTGAAATTTGACAGTAAAATTCCATCAACACCTTCAGTCGATATCTATATACAATATTTACTAGTTTTTGGTATATGTACACAGGTTTACGGTTTGGAGATATATTTCAATGTGTGTGTGTGTGTGTGTGTGTGTGTGTGTGTGTGTGTGTGTGTGTTGTGCTGTGTTACAACTCACTACAAATTATAATTGTGAATAGTAAAGATGAAAAAACCAAATAGCCAAGATCAAAATGTCACTAATTTAAGCGTTAAATAAATTTATAAAATATCATTCTTTATCTTCACAATTTTAGTCGAACAAACAAAAGGCACAATACTGGTGCATACCTTCATCATCAGTTCTCAATTTCTTCCTGAGCTGATCCATTTTCACGTCTCGCTCCTTTTCAGCCTGTTTTCTCTTCAGCGTCAGAGTGCCATAGTTGGGTTTGTCTGGATTTTCAACCTCTTCTTTGATGTCATCTCGCACCTGAAGAAAAAAAATAAAAATAAGTCTAAGCAATATTTGAAAAAAATTTGCACCTTTACTATTACACTCCATACCATAATTGGAATCGATAGCCTGTTTAACCTTATAAGTACCAGAGCACCGTTCCTTTGGCGCACTTAGACTATACTGAATAGCTTATTTCATAATAAATGTCAACATAACATATTTAAAATAAAAATGTGGAACAACTACAGAATTTATAGTTTTTTATTAATGTAAAGTAAATCCAATCTTGAGAATACAATCAACAAAATGAAAACTTCAAGTCCTTAACCCTTTAACAGTTAGAAAGGGGTAAAATAGTAGGAAAGCGACACACCGGTGGGTCATTAGCTTTAGACAGGTTAAATCCCTAAACCAGGGCCATAAAAAAATTCTTGTAAGTTTCTTTTTTATTGGAATAGATGTGATTTGTTCTAATAATCTTGATCCGTTTGGTCAACACTACTCAAATAATCGGAGACGTAATATCCTTTATTTGGCTCAGTAAAGGACAAGTTAACATACAAGAAGAAAGAAACTCACCAAACTGTATTCATCGTAATTGGTAATCCCGATCTTCGTGCAGATGACCACCATCAAATTGGCAACATTCTGGCTATCGTCCACCATCATTGTCTTCAGAGTACCTATCAAAAAAACAACAAAAACATTGAAACACCATTCCGATAGATTCGTATCGTTGCAATAGTTTGTTTGTAAAACATATTTTTAAAAACTGTAGTATTTAACTATCATTTAGCCTATATATGCATCCAATGAAAAAAAAATCAATGATTTCATTTGAATTACTTCTTCACTATAACAAGATTAGATGGAAGTTTTAGTTATGAATAATTTAAATAAAAACTAAAATTTAAGTTACAAATTTGGTGCACTCTGATTGAAGAATTATGTTTAAAAAATTTATAAATCTAAGGATTACTTTAAATATAGATATATATAAAATATATGAAGTAGCTAATCTTTCTAATAAGTTGACTGCTTTGAAGGAGTGACAGAGGCCTGGTTCAGGGATTTTGGCAAGTGATGACAAAAACCAAAGTAACTGGCTGATGACAGAAAATCGTAATGACGCAGCCAAGTTATAATCAAATAAGACTCGACAGTCGCTAGAATTACACAATTACCTGCCACACAAATCTCACTAGAATTGTTCTCTGAAGCAAGAGAATATTTGTATTTTTTTCACATGGAGCTTATACTGTTGAACCGAGAAAAGTGTTGATTGAATAAAATGTTGCTACAAAATTTACTGCTCAATCTCCATATAATCTAATGGATAAAAGTTCAAGTCGTTCTTTGGAATATTAAATTATATATTTCGATATACTTCACGGAACTATTGAACAAATCTAACTCACCGTCAAGCATTCTGACTCTCAGCGTTCTCATTTTCTTTTTGTATTCGACGAGGTCACCATTCCTGAGCATATAGAACTCCAGATTTTTACCAGGTTCCAACCAGACACCAACTTTGTTGTCTTCTGTTGATGATATGAAGATTCCATAATCTTTAGCTGGAATAAAAAAATTAAATCATCATTAGGTTCCTGATAAATTACCCTTTGAAATCCCAACAAAAATCTTTTGATAACTGGAAGAACATTTATGGAACCAAAAAGGTGAAATGTGGCTTTCTAATTTGATGCACCTCACAGATGTGTTTGCAAAACATTTGCGAACACTGAAATATACATTAAAGGGAAAAGATAAAAACATAATATAATTGTCACAAACTATATTTAATTTTGAAACAAAACTCCACTGATTCATGATATTAACCACAATAAATTACTACTGTTTCCCGTTAGTGAAATAAATTATGACTGAATGAATATATGACAAAATGTTATAGATTTTCTTCAAATTATTGTTACAAATTTTACACAAAAGTTTAGATATTTAACTCAAAATAATAAACAATAATTTTGTTACATTTTTATTTATTTACTTATATATAGATATTTTCTATAATTTATTATGCAATTAAGATTTGTGAAGAAATGTAATTAAATTTCAATTTGTCTATTGAATACTATATGAGAATTTATCTGTGGTGTAGATCTTTATACATTTATAAAAATCCAGAGTATGGCTATCATTGATCTCAGGCATGCTCGCCTTTGTAATGTAAAGTAACGGAGCAAATATTTTCGATTTCAAGCCAAACATTGAACTACGACACTATACAGCTTATAAAAACAAAACAGTGATTGCACCAACCTTCACCCTGGTTTGCTTCGGTAATCTTTTCTCTGATGATTTTGCAGGCGTCGAATGTGGACATCAAAGGATCAAACTGCATCGTCTTTGTCACCTTCCCGTCCAACAGGGAAACCTTCAGCGACAGGGTCGCCATTTTGCTTAATAATTTGATTCACCACCTGAAAAAATATATATTATTATCATCCATTGTTTACACTAGTCGTGAGTATGAACTGCTGATTTCATTGCTGATGTTTACATTGGAATCAAATCGAATTCATTTCAAAAGAATTTAATCAGTTGCAAAGCATCCATTAATCTTTACCTTTTACAATGAGTCATGATAATTTCAGATCATTATGAGGACAGATAATTGAACCAATAATAATACAAAATATATTAGCGTATGGAAGTATGAGGATATATTAGATTATCTAAATTTAAGACATAGATAAATATTATTTAGATAAACTTATATCAGGGAGCAACTAAAAGCCCGATTCCACTTCATTCAAACTGTATGGGGATAAAAGAAATAAGCCTTCACTTTCCTTGCACCTATATGTCGTTTTTCAATAGATGTTTGGTAAATTGATACATGAGAATATGCTTCGTTCATAAATTTGCAGTTGTGTAAATTGATTTAATTTTTTTGTTCTTCTATATATGCTTTTCAGAAAACAACCAAATTATGCGTTTTTGTGTACTTTTCGATTTACACGGTTTTACATTAAAAAATATACAACTTCGATTTACAGATTTTTCTCAAGAACCCATCTACTGTATAAATCGAAGGATAGGTGTATTCTTCATGTGGAACAGATTAAGGTTGAATTTTTATGTTGAAATAAAAAAAAAAGAAAATTTATACATTTATTAATATTCAAATAATCTCAGAAGATGTATTTGAATAGTTTGAATAAGATAGATGAGACCATCTGTTATAACTGATACTATCATACTTTTGTAAAAATCTTTGGTTTATGAAAATATTCACATATTTTTTTATTTTCTTACTATTATATATTAATTTTCAATCATAAAAATTGTGACACCCCTTTAGTAAACCATTTTAATAATGCAACAGTTGATTAAAATACAGTATATATATAATGGTGTTTAATGTAAAAAAATCAAAAGAAAGTAAGTGTTTTGATACAAATAATCTGTTTTGTAAAATTGGTCAGATATATCATTTTTACATAACAGCGGTCAGAATAAATACAGTGCATCCAACAATGTCATAAATACTAACTTGTATATTACAAAGTCTTGCGGTCAAGAGGGTCTGGTGGACCCTTCGAGGTGGAAGGACTTTAGCTTCCTAAGGCAGTCGTGTTTTCCCTTCAAGCGGCAACTGTAACAACAAAATTTTAATTTTAAGTAATGGAATACTAGACTAGGAATGCTAGTGGTCAGTGTAGTAGGGTTCAAATCTGGGCATGCTACCAGTAACAATACTAACTAACCGCATCAGAAGTGACATAAACTATAGTATTTTTTTTGAATCTTCAAAGGCTCACATCTCCAAACTTTCATATTGTCAAGCCTACATACATATTGTCTAATAACTACCGAGAGATTGAACCCAAATCATGTGCTGCATAAAAGTGTTATTTAGGCCTTTCGCCTCGCGTCGACGGCTCGCTTTATCAGCTCCCCCTAAGACATTCGACCCTTCGTCGGGATTTGATGGCGCCGAAAATTCGTCACATCACGTCGTGTCGATTTGCATACGCGATTAAAATTCTCAGACCCCCCGGTGCCCCCCGCGCATAAAAAGTGCGGCACCGCACTGCGCCGTTTCGGCCGGTCAGAATGCGTCGGCGGAATTCATCTCGCACATGCACATAAAAGCGAACAATTTCGCATAACTGCGGACAGCGGCGCGCCCGGCGGGGAGGGGCGGGCTGCGAAAACGATATCAACTGCACCCCCTCCCATTTCCAACTGTTAAAATTCCGGTGTGAATTAATTCGCAATTTCGGTCCAAGGACCGTTATCCGTGTCCAAGGGTAAAAACCCAGACGTACAAATATTTCGTAAACTCAGTATGTGACCGTATTTGCTAACCACTAGTCCTGTTGTAGCTCTACATGACTTCGAAAAAAGAGGGGTTTAGCAACTGAATAACAAGCAGATCTCGTTTAAAAACTTCAGTCGAGATAAACGCCATTAGGTGGCCATTTTGTAGTCACGAAAAAACACTTTATGTATACATAAATATTTTAATAATATAATAAAATGTTTAAGTACTATTTCCATAATTTAATGTTACAAATATCAGAACCGGCTTAGCTCATCGCGAGTATCAGTTTACATTGCTATATAATGATAATTTATATATTGTTACACACGAAAGGTTAAAACTGAAATATTCATTAATTGATAATAATAAATTGACGCATATAACACACAAAAATGACATGAGCTTCAGAAAACGATGCAAAAGTAATAATCACTTTCCAAATCGGTTACGGTTTATACAAATTTCAATTAGTGGCAAGACTTGAATCATCTCACAGAATCCGGATGACCAGAGTGCACGATATATTTAAGTTGAGCAAAGTGATTTTTTTATGGCTCTATTCATCTCTGCAATGTTGGTAGTATTTTATTTCAATACGGTGTTCATTTCAGCTGATAATATACAATGCGAAAGTACAAGAAAAATAAAACATAAAAATCTTTAGTTCAAAATATCAAATCACTAAGCTTACAGAGTTGAAGTTTGACAGATCGTATATTATCAGCAGTGAATATAGCTTCAAGTAAACACGGTACAATTGATGTATAAAATGTGTCGAGATAAATAAAAAAAAACCCGCCGCTCAGTCAAAAGATATAGTGCGATAGCTACCCGGGTTCTATTAGTATCTAGACACTATCAAAAATGGGAATATATCCGCTGGAGGTTTATTTGTAATACAGAGCCCATCGACACACATATTATGTGTTTCAAAGAAACGAGAGCTCGGTTTAGTTTCTTTGTGAAGAGAGAATGAAAAGAAGAGCATTACTTCTTTTCGAGGAGTAAAAAAAGGAAGCGATTTTCGAAACGGTGGCGGCAATCGGAAACTCGGCGGCGGAAGTGACGTCATCATGCGCGCGCGCATCGCAAGGCGGTTGCGCGAAATTCGCGGTCCGCGAGCGAGTAATATTAAAACATTTATATTCCGTTTATTATTGAAATTTGATAATGTTACAAGTAAATAGCATAGTACACGATACAATGACAACCCTTTTCAACCGATTTATGGATCTGTGCAAAAGTGCATTCGGTCATAAAAACGGGAGAGACTATCCAGCTATTTTCCAAGCACCATCACCACTCTTTTTTATTTATTGAATTGGCGTTCATTCACATGGTGTAACACTATTAAACAGTTCTGACGATATCAATCATAAATAAATAACAAAAAATAGCTAAATACTTAATTACCCGATTTTATGTGAAAGTTCATGTTATTAAAATATCTAGTACGTTATCAATTAAATATCATACTATATTAATTTATCAACCAAAAGCAATTACCAATACTAGATTTTTTTTATGAAAATGGTGAACGTTATAAAACGGATGTTCAATATTTCGCGTCTTTCATTTTGGAATAACTACTTAAGAATTATTGTAGTTCACCCGGAGTACTATACGATGGACGTTTAAGAGTAAAATAAACAAAGCTACGCAAGTCAACTAGTTGAACGATATTTCAAAAGCTGTGCGATTTAGTCACTCGGTTGTTATTTTACGAAAATAACACTCGAACGGAAATAGCGCCACGTCGATAATGTGCTTCGGTTTCCGTGTGTTTAAAAATAACAAAAAAAAAATGCACGTTTCCCGCCAAAATTGGCCGACGTCCATCACTCTTTATTACTACCAACATAATAATAATGACGATGCTTTATAATTACAAATTACGCTATGACGGAACAGAATGAATGTCAACGATGGATGGTACAGATCAGATACAGCATTGAAAATGAATCACGGAACAACCAATTCTGTTGAAAAGCAAATGGGTGTTTTTCTTTAAAAATCGGACAAAACACACATATAAAAAAAATCAAAAAAAAATTGTAAATGGATACGAAACGACAATTTGAATCCGTTATGTTTTATTTATTCATCACAATAAAGCGTTTACATACCGACCAAAAATATGCATACTAAAAAATACTACAAAAACAATACAAAACGACGGAAAAAATAAAGAAAAATCATTATCTATCATCTATTGATATCAAAATTTTGCGTGAACCTTTATTGCAAAGAAGATATATCAGTTTTTTTCGTATCAATGACTGGTATAATTTTAAGTTCTATTTCCACAATTTTATGTTTTTACTATCGGAACCAGTTTAACTCATCGCGACCATAATCAAATGATAAAATACAAACTAAATCAAAGCTATTTATGCAGAATTTCAAGATAATAACTACCAGTTATTCAAGAATTAAGAAAATCATTCATAGGTAATTATAGAATGTGTATATAAATTAAATAAAATCGTTTACAGATAAAATGTTGAGGACCTTTTGATTTGAATTGTTTGACTTGATAATGCTCGCGATAAGCAAAACCGGTCATGATCATAAAAACAATATTACAATAGACATAATACAAAGAAGTGACGATTAGCGGTGAGTGCACACGTTCCTTCGAACACAAATCTGTATATCGATTTAAAAATCAATTTATAAAAACGTACAGTTTATAACCGTAACAGGAAACGACATTCTCACGACGGCTATAGATCCGATAAATAATATATATCAACATAATAATACGATGAGGATTTCTTGTTAGTAAAAAAATATATTTCGTAGTAATCAATTCTATTTTTAATGGCAGTCCTTGTTTGGACAATTTTCGATCAAATGGACCGAAGTCGGGGTAATTATTTAACACCGATATTATATGTTATAAAATTTCGACCCCCCTTTCCTTATTGTTGGCGGAGCGATGTGCACCGCCCGCCGCGCGTGTTTCGGCCCGCGGGACGCCAATCAGCATCGGTCTTGTGCGTCGCGACGCCGGGCCCTCGGTACCCTGTGGGGAAAATGGTCCACTTTTCCACGACGCATTTCGTCCGCTACCCCCAACGAAGGGCTTCTCGTTCAACTCTATTATACAGCGAATCAGATTTTCAATTCATCCGAACGACCATTTGGCATAATGAAGTAACTCGGCAGAAATGTAAAATAATGTATTTCATTAAACACCATACCTGCTACCATTGTTAGCATTTGCATCTTAACGAGAGCAGTTTTCGGCAAAATTATAAACATCAACAAAGAGTAATTAGCCTTTTATTATAATTTATCGTGTGTCAAGTTTTTTGATAAACAAATGTCTGCGTACGTCTCAACCGTTGAAATTTAAATTACAATACACTACACATATAGTATATACTAACAATGTTACCTTTTGATTTGATTTTTTATGTTCTATAAATATGTTCTGATTAGTCAATTGACTTTTTAATTGGAATTTACTTAGCATGACAGTTAAGGATATTTACATCAATATATATGACTATATTCTGAGAGGGTTTCGAGCCCCAAACCGAATACACGAACACCCAAAACCCCGTAGAAAGATATTTTATTTTAACTGTGGTTAGAACCTTAAGGAAAAATAAAACCGTAGTAAAAAACAATACGTCTTTCATTATATACAATATATCATATCAACCCTAATTTTTGAAGTCGGTATATCGAATTGGTTGGCTCAAGTGCTAAAAGGTGAAACTTGAATCATATCAGGCTATAATTTATGATATCGAATGAAGGTGCTTGATTTAATTAAAATATCAAATTTAAATTGTTGACATTTTGAGCTATTCCACATGTTTTGTTACCAATAACCCAGGTTTCGCCTATCGGCATCTTCGGGGATTCTTTCACATGGATGCAACAGAATTGAGTTATACGAATGCATATGAGAGTCGTTAGTGAGAAAAAATGTGGAATCGTGCAAAGTTTCAACAGTTAAATTTAAAACAGGATATATTTGAGCACAAAATCTGGTCTACGAAAGTTTTCACATTGCTAGCCATCATATATGTTTTTAGTGTAGAACACACTGCCATCTGTCGCATCAACATTTGAGACGTTGACAGTTAGCGGGTTAAGACAGCAATGTGACTCAAACGCCAATATATAAGTGTACAAAATCAATATACAAAGAAAAATTACCCACGAGCGCTACTGTTTATACAAGCCGACATTTGAGATAGGTAAGTAAAAAAAACAATCTATTATACTTACAGCAGCCACTTGAGAGACATCTCGCTTCGGGGACGGATTGAGGACTTATGGTTTTAATATTTTATTTTTTTGTAAATATTACTATATTTCTTATTAATTTAATCGTAATAATTGACGACACACTGGAGAAAGAAATGCAATTTAAAACACTGAATTGAAATATCTCTTGAAAACGTAATAAGACGTGGGTCATATATTTATCGATGCGTCCCAAGCAGGTAATGTGCATATTGCCACCAAGTGTATACGATATATGAGAGAGAAAAAAAATAGTTGTTAACTAGCATATATCCCGATAGGGCAGAAAGGTCGAGAAGATTCAGCAAGCATTAAGTCTTACAAATAAAGACAAATATTTAGTATATAAAAATTAAGCATCAAAATACAATTGTTAACGAGTGATTGCACTGGTTGTGTAACTAGATGCTACATGAAATCTGCCTCTTTTAGAAACGAAGATATTTAAATATTACATAACGTGAAAATACGTCCACATTATAACGCTCATAAGTATCCTAAGATTATTGAAAAAAAAACCGGTAGTTAAATAACAAGTGGAAAGTTATTATTTTACATTTTAGAAATTATGAAAACACAGTCGATTTTTTAGATTCGTTTGGGAGTTTTAGGTTTGTATTTTTTTTTATTTACTAATTATCAACGAAACGCTTACAAAGATTAGGTTTACTAGCTGTCCGTATGAAGCCGCATTTCAAAACTGTTTCTAATACTTTACCATTATATTGAAAAAACACAAATCATTTACATTGAAAATGGTGCGTTCAATTTTCCGACTGAACAAGTGATATATTTTCGAGGGCAAAAAATAATACTCGATTCAGTACTATCAATCGTTTGACATCTCTCTAGAAAACCCTCAACGCAATGACATTAAAGTCATTAATAAAAACAAATAACAAATGGCACTAATAAAAAGATCAATAATTAATAAATTGTGCGATAAATCACGCCAAAATGATTAGTGTTATTTTCAAAGCTACGCTTCTGTAAACAAGCCGGTCGGAAATATATTCAGAATTCGATGAAAACTTAAATCTAAACAAAACACGAACGAAAGTAGTGTTTGTAAATAGAAAGAAGTGAGAGAGTATTTCGACTCGATTCAATTTAGAAGCGAAAGTGCGCTGAGTTTTAGCGGAAAATATTTTGGCAGTCGAATCTAAGAAAAATTGGTTCAAAATACATATAATATTATTTAACATTCAATACAACCGTGTCTGTAGTCTGTAAGATATCATGCCCAATACTGAACGGGTGTGTAATTTATGGTGATAATTTTATACGGATACGTAAATTATCCACCACGTACTTCTGAAGATTTGATTGTCGAAATCTTAAAAGGGACGGTTGATTAATCGGCCAAAAATTAGACCATATTATGCTTAATTAAAATATTTTCCTACTCGAAGATAATTAAATATCATATATCAAAAAAAAAAAAAAAACAATTGAATACGTAAAAATTTTCAATTCAAAATTATTCAGGGGAAGATGTATCGAAGAGCGAAACCCGGGTCTTTAGTGATAAAACACGTGGAAGCGAATAGTTTGAACGATTCAAATTTGACATTGAAATGTCATCAAGTCGATATGGTAAATTATAATATTTGAAATTCAGTTTAAATAACCCGTTCTCTGCTGCGCCGTGCAATGGATATTGTAATACTGAATATTTCAAAAAATAATTCAGTAGTGTTAGCGTTGAACAAACTTATGGCGAGCATCAAGAAAAATCAGGCAATATTTTAATAATAAAAAAATTTACTTGTTCACGGGTTTTAATGCTGTATTATTGAATACCACAATACAAGCAGCACCTGGTAACAACCATCTGAAATTGACTCGTTGGCAGTCAGTGGGTTAATAAAACGATTTTAAAAGGGGTGTTGTATTTACTCGACATCAAGCGCATTTGAAATTCAAAATAAGAAGCGAGGCGTTTTGAAATATACATTGCTTATTATCATAAAACAGGAATTTTATCGTAAAATGTTATTACAAAATAATTGTTTGCCCAGACCTTCAATCTTTACAACCAAGAAAATTTTTGAAAATATTGTGAAACCAATATATTATATATAACAGTAAAAATGTGAATTTACACGTGATCAACCATTCATAAAAAAAGAGACTTTGTGGCACTGCCCAAAAAAAAATTGATAAAAGCGTTCAGTCAAATTACACAAGTTCGTAGGTCTTCGAGCATTGTATTGACATATTACAAATATTGAATAATGTCTAATTGTAAGAACATGAAAATTAACTAGAATTATGCTGCAATTATTAAAGAATTAACTTTCGAATATGATTTCTCAATGTTACATTTACCAGCTCCTAATAATTTCGACATCGATAGATTAACAACCGGAAACAGAAGTCATATCTGTTCGAAGACGTGTTTAACAATATGAACAATAATTATCTGACCGACGTAAAATTACTTTCTTTTCCGGCACAGAAAAAAGTACATACAGTCATCGAAACAAGATAACTTTGATAGAATTTGCATTAAATCGTTCTTAGCTTTAATAGATAACTATTTCAACGGTGCGACGTAAAATATAGCATACGTTATAATAATACTTTCAAATATACGCTAGGTTATTGGTTGAAAAGGCTGCTCGGTCGAATTTCGTTATCTGTGCATCGTTACTATTGGGTTCAAATGTGAATTAATGTGAGACTGCAGATATCTTCAAATTTTATCAACTATGAAAAATTATTTAATGTCAACAGTATAACAGAGAATCGACTTCGCTTTAGTTTTAAAAGCGTTGAAATTAAATTGCTGAATGAGAGGATGTGCAGTATAATGTTTCAGCTTCGCTAGAAAATTTATTAGGACATATGTTCATGATACTGGCTATCAACCACTTTCTGCAGTAGAAATAAAACGTCACGGATATAATTGAAAATAGATCCGATCGGTTTGCAACTACTTGGAAGACACCCAGACGAAAGAGCGGAAAACTCGAAATATTACATTGAAACATGCCTTGTCAAAATTGTAAATATTAATGACGAACACGCGCACGTGACGGTCCAGCATGAAATGATATTTTTCGCTTGCGTGCTCTATAACAAACGCGCTTGGCCAAAGTTCGCAAATCTGCTTGGTAAATTTTGCGTATACAAAACGCTTGACATTTTATCAAACATAGTTTCCAAACTTTTTTTACAAACTTATAATCTGCCGCCATTGATTAAAATTATTACATAAAAATGAAACGTACGTATGCGAATAACTATCGTAATGGAATTTATAAAATACAACCTTTATCAGACCCGACTTAATGATCTGAGGATATAAACGAAGCACGTAATCACTTTGAAGATACAGTGTTTATAAAATACAGTAAGATATTGTTCGGTTTCTATCGAGACACGTCCGATAAACTAAAACACGTTTTCCAACTCGAATATCATAAACTGATTTAAAAAAAAATAATCGTTTGTATATTTGAAAGCTAACATAGGCACGTTTATTTAAAATAGATCGGGTTGGTATGTGAAAACGTTATCTACGATAAAAACATTTCAGAAGAAATCTGAAGACTTGAATAAATTACAAACGAGATTTGTGCTATGTGAAACAGTTGATTCAATTCGGAAAAATGCATAAGATATAATAAATACGCAAAACACGATAAAAATGCTACAATAACCAACTTTGTTTAATTTATAATTGATATATCGGTGGTTTTAATTACTGTCTTGACAGAAACTGTAAAGTGCAAATTTTACACGAACGTCCGAAGAAACTGTTTATCTGAGTATTTTCCGCGACCCAAAATCGTACGATGTACAAGACAGTAGATAATTAACTGGCGAAAAAGATCAAAACGGTAAGACAGAATGTCTATGATAATTTCATTATCCGCGGAATCACTGAACCAAGAATAACATAAGAGCGAACCGCGCAATTCGATTTCGACGATATTTAAAAACTGGCGTGATAATAAAAAAGCGTTTGATTACGAGTTATGATTTAATAAGTGAGCATAACACTAAATCGACATGTAGTACGAATGAGAGAAGGACGTTTATATCGCGTTTTAAAATTGGAGATTCAGTGGATAGATGGGTAATTTACACAAACGAAAAAACAGTTATGTGGAAAGTTTCACCGAATATATTTAGAACCATCATTTTGACTGAGAATTGTTAAGGCTGTAGTTTTTTTTAGTTTTAACTAGTTTTAGATCGCGTGGAACCAAAATGTGCGAATATTCAACGAACTGTCTACTGCAGCGAGGATTTGGACTATATACACTGGATGTATGCGGACGAATGATCGCAGCAGTTGGGGATGTAGTACACACTTGGAAAAACTCGAATCGTAGAAGTGGGAAAAAAACGCGATGGTAAAACGAAGTGTGGTTGGTTGAAGCAAGAATTTAGAGCCTACTTCGAAGACTGTTGATCGAAAACGAGACCCACGTCCTACCGGGCAAACAGCCCGCTGCAGAATGAGACGTAGACTACCAGCATCAGGGTCCATAGCCCACACCCCTATTCGGAGCGGAACAGAGGAAGGGATGAAAATCTGGAGGGGATAATGGGGTGGCGGGCCGCTGCGGGTGTGGGGTGGCGGATCGGCGCCAAAGGGTCGCCGGTTTCTTCTCTCCGGGACGGAGGCCGTCTCCAGACTAGCTAGGGCTCCGGTGGCGCGTGGCGCGTGGCAGCGCGGCCGCCACCCTCGCGACTCGGCCAGAGGGTGCGCGTGCGAATATGGGACATTCGGAGAGCATCGACGTCGGAATTAGCGGATGTATACATTCTCGAGCCCTCGTGGACGCCGAGCGGAACAACACTCAACCAATTGCTCAATGTTTACTACACATAGCTCATTATCCCAAAAACGATTGCATATCCATGCATTAAGAGTAACTCAAAAACGCACTAAGGTAATTTAATTAATTAACATACTATCGTGAGCTTTCAAACAAACGTTAGCACTTAATATATTCGTCAAGTCAAAAAAAATTGCGTAATTTTATTATAATAATAAATATATCATTAAAAAATACTTGGTGAATCGACTAAAGTTTCGGATACATGTGCGTACGCAATACTTGGCAGTCGATATTGTACGGAATAATTACATTACCATCGACGTAGAAAGTAGCAAATATAAAGTAAATAAAATCTAAAATTAAATGAGCAGAATATTATATATTTACTGCAAAAAAAAAAAACGTTAGTATCAATTCTAAAGCACTGTCGTCTGGCGCATGCCACACAAATTTATTGAAACCGAATGTATTTTTAAAAATATTTGCTAAAAATAAAAAGCTTCACATTTTAATGTATTGCCTAATAATTTTTCATAAAAAAACAAATATTTCACATATTTATCAGACGGTTAACTTCAGCGTGCTGATAGTCTACAGTGTCAAAGCATTCATACAAAAACTAATTTTTAAAGATCTCCATATGTTTGATTATCACCAACACTATTGAATTAAATATTGTAATATTTAGTGTTACATTATCTATATCTTGGGTCAGTGGGAACGGATAAAAATATCATCATTTGTATCTGTTGTGTATAGTAAATTTTCAACGGTCAGATTTGATAATTAAAAAAAAAATCAAACATACTTCAAAGCTTTAGCAAACGAATAAATAACCATGTCAGGTTTCGCTCTGATCGTGATCATTATAATTTTAATATTTTTACGATTTTTTATTATGGCGAGCAGTTAACGTTTCTGGCTCGGGTAATGAACAAAAATCCACAATTCCGTTCGGAAGAAGCACGGTATTTGTGACTTCAAAAAATTAAAAAGGGAGATTACCTAATCACTTGTCTAATTCAAGCACACTTATATAAAAAATGTCTTCAAAAAGAAAGTTTTCGTAACTTTGTATTAAACAGTACAACAGAGTTCTGTTGAGAAAAATATTCTTGGAAACGTAAATAAAATTGACCGTCATTAAGTCATTTCGTATATAATATTGAGCGACCACCCGGTAGCGAAGTCAGTGACCACGGCAGCACGTGGGAGGTAATCCGTAATCTCGTATTTCTCACCTGTTATCGGTATCTTTGCGTGACATTGTTTTAGGCAATGTGATAAGAAAAAGCTTTGAAGAATTAAAACAGAAATATAGATCATACGAAAAAATATTGCTTCCTGTAAGTAGTTCACGCATTTTAACACAATGTTTGTGAGCAGTTTATAAACGCGTATTTTTTTTATTTGCAAAAACGATTTTCACTTCTAACGTAAGCAATATGTATGTACCACGTTCCATAATAAGTCGCGTAAAGGAAATCTCGATACCGATTTTTTCTGAAAAGACTATCAGGATAATTATATACGAAAATTAGCATATATGCGAATGTTTTAACACTTACATTTTTGAGAATTAACTTAAAGCATATTGCAATTTACCGTCTCAACAATTGAGACGTCAGTTAAATAATTATTTATGTTTGTTTATTTTCTTTGAAGTATTTGCTATCCAGCTATGCCAGAGATAGAGGGCGCTATCACTTATTCTTATTTATGCTATTTTTATCTATCATAGTGTTATAAGTACTAAAAAAATAAAATCCAACAATCAACTTTAAAAGTTGAAAATTGACCGCACCTCATGCTACTTTCACAAAATATAGCCGGTTAACATGTTACAAACTGAAATTTTACGTTGCAAATAGCACAGTTGACTCAATAACGTCAGCCAGAATGACACGTGTAAAATTCACGTCGTTACTAGTATACACTGATTGGGAAGATTTCTTGTGACAGACATATTTATGTATTCCTAGGCGGAAATAATCCTAACCATTATTAAAAAAAAAACGTGAAGATAATAAAAATGATTCTTTTAAAAAATGGATGTTGCAAGGATCGAGTGTCATGTGCAAAACGTCATTACATATTACATTCCAGTATTTTTTTCTTGCATATAACTAATAACTTAAGACCAAACTTACGGATACGTTCACTTAAGTTTTTTTAGCGACGTGGATAGACAAAACTATTTGTATATACATGATTGTTTATACCCATTTTCAAGATTAAACTTTATACTTTCGCACTGTAAGTACTTAACAGAGCTCCATTACACAAAACTCCTCACGATAACAGCGGATTTACGCTACGGTCATGTTAGTGAGCGCCCTTCGGGGATGGGCGATCGGGGCTGACAGGGGGACGGTTGTTAGGTGACGGAGGATCTCCTCATCCGAAGAAACAAATCGCGGCGCCGATACGTCGGAGGATTCTGCGCGTGCGCCGTCACATATCATAACAAAATACGATTACAGATTTTGGGGAACCGCTGTTTGCAAATCTGATATCCATCTTTGAACCGTAGATATTTGTTTAGCATTCACGTTCGTTATCAGCATCTGTAGCCTGGCGGTTAAATGACGGCTTCGCGAAGAGATATCTCCATTTCAATATTAACTCTATTCTAGTTTTGCTCGAGGAATAGAATCCAACGGATTTGACCAGTCGAATGTTAGGATATACGATTGAAAAATTATTATAAAACTCTCCAGAACAGTTCGAAATTGATTTGACTATTAAAGTGTCAAGTGACGTTTCTTGACTTAAAGACAATATATTCAAATTTCACAATGATAAGCACTATTTCTTCAATTGGTATAACATAATATAAGAACCGGTTTGGGTCATCGCAAGTATTATCAAACAAATGCCAGGTTTACAAAACCAACGGTTCGAGAATTAATAAAATAATTTACAAGTAACGATACATTATACAATTACATGAAGTAAAATAGTCAACATATTAAATGTCAAGGACTGAATACTTAGACTAAAGTGTAATCAAAAATAAAGCCAAAATGTTATTTTAATTAAGACTGTTAACGTCTCAACAGCGGTTTGAAAACTTTGTTGTAAGAGCTAATTAAAATACAGTCCGATTCGCCGTTATAATTCCCACATGCTTGGTTAATACCGACACTACTGAATTAATTTTTAGATACCCGGCAGAGTACGAGTTAAATAACTTAACTAAAAATCATAATCAGCGAAACGTATGTATGTAAAATTTTAACGCCTCGATTTGGATCGAAAATTCTTCTTCGCGCGTAGTCGACTAATATGAAAACCCATCGCAATAAAAATAACGTTAGAGACGCCCTCATCAATCTGATCAATTAACACCGCGCGATAACGGTGTCAATCTTATTCCGAGGTGGCGTCAGCGAGGAAGGCGGTCGTAAAAGTGCGAGAGTTGAATAATAAAAAAAAAAGGTGGACCACGCATCGGGCGCGCAAGTGGGCCGGTGCAAATGTTTGAATCGCCATCGATAACCGAGAAACAATATGCATTTACTATTTTGATTTCTACACGAAAATGTCCGATGAAACATTGTCAATAAATTTCTGATATATTATTCTAAAAACAATTGGTACTCTCTTATGAAATGTACAAGGCACCTCGGTTAGTGGTGATTCGAATAAAGAATGATAACGAAACATGTGTATCTTTTATATATCATACACGTGTCAAAACACTAGTGTAATTCAAGTAAAAAAAAATGTTTAGTTAAATAACACCCGAGCATATTATCATCTTATCTTATCACACAATCAACAATTGAAATATTCTTCTATGCGTGAACATATATATATATATTTTAACATAAAATTTCCGGTGATATATCGTTCGGTTCAGAAGTTTCATTGAAAACATATACAGCACTGTGATATGGTCGCTGACAGGTACATTAATCGCTGCCTGAATTGACAAACAATATTTCAGTAGTGAAAATACATATTCACTACAAATTTACTTAGTCAAAAGTTACTATCAATAATGAATCATATAAAGAGTGTAGCGAGAAGCCAGGTAGTAGTAGTAAACAAAAATTTTAGTATAAAATAAAAATCTCAAGTATTGTAATACAACAAACGTAGTAAAATCGTAGTGAAATCATAGGGTTGAATAATATCAACTGGAAAAAATTTTCTTATTTCAAATAATATCAAAGAAATTTAATTCTTATAGTTATCAAACCCTACCGGAGTCATATGCAAGAAATGCCGCGATTCTAATATAAAAACTATGTTGAGTAGTAAGTTTATATTATCAAGAACAAGAATGGTTTCACTCATCGCATAATCTACTGATAAGATTTCTGTACAGAATTTGAGTTAATATTTACCAGGTATGCAAAACAAGAGGTTTAAGAATTTATTAAGATTATTTGCAGGTAAGTCAACACAATGTTGTAATTAAAAATAAAGTCAAATTAAAAGTCCATTATGTGTTGAGAATAACTATGAAATACTCATTAGCAAGAATTTTTATCAAATTTGAATTGTTAAAACTTTGTACGATTCCACATGGTCAGTACGATTTAAAATGAGGAATCGTACTAACTTTACAGTTCAGTCAAATACCTTTAGTCGATATCATAAATTAATAATATATTTATAATGGTTCGTAAAATTATTTGAGAAATTGTAATTTGATAAATGTTGATGCTTGAAATGTAACTATATATTCATATCGAAAATTGCGAATATTGAATTATGACACTTTTCTTGCGTAGGTGCGATATCGGTTTAAGCACATTTCTTGAACATGTGTCAATGATGCACTTAATTTTATTTAATAATTTAATTTTACGCGTCGATTGTGTCGAATCTCACGAATGTAAAAAAAAACGTATAGTCTATCAAAAAGAAAATATAGAATTCTCGTCAATGACCAAAAATATGAATAAATAAAATATATTTCACACTATCGGATCACAGTCGGAAGCGAGTAATATCGCGTGATAAAACACAAAACAGTCGAGGGGGGTGTGTCGAAAAATATTATGCCCCAAATTCTGATACGAAAATCGCGCTTAACATGACAAAATAGCAAATAGACTTGCGCGATCTGAGAGTTTTTATTTAACGTGCATAAGATAATAAACACTTCATATTTAAATGTGAACAGGACACGTGTTATCAAGAAAATATATTTGTATTTGATTAGAGTAAGGTAGGGTCGATTCAATATTAAATTACACCAAGATATAAAAAGTATTGAAAAAACGATTTACCATACCTTAGCATGCTGATATTCAACCGAATATAATAAATTAAACTGAATTTACAGTGAATGAATCTATCAATTACAAGAACTAATTAATAAAGGACGGATTTTCGAAAATTTTGTCCGTGAACAAGGTAAAAGCCAAACGAAAACCGAAACATCTTCCGTATAAATTAGACACTACACGAGAGCGGGCTTCGCAGAAAAATATAATCCGGCTCGGGTTGAACGCCCTCTCGGAGGGGTTAAGCCGGCTGGAGAGGGACGGCGCGACTCGGGTGCCGTGCGTCGGCGGCGCCGCGTCCCTCTCGCACGATTCAACCCCTACAAACTTTTCGCGCGCGTGCGCCGTCGCACCGAGTGCACATTTTCGCCTCGCGCTGACAGGCGTGGGTGGACATTTTTATGCGTTTATTAGATAGTACGAATCATGCGGCAACGAATCCTACGATAACTACGCAAGATATCGACGGTCGAGAACGACTGGTGGTAGTTCCAAACACCTTTTTTAATCACTTCGCTGTGAAAAGCTATTATATTAGTTTTTTTTTTATCTTTTTGACAAACACTATGCTAAGTAAGCACTATGTTAACATTAACCTATTCTGTATTGAAAAAAAATTAAAGACATTTCAATACTGAATATTTCGAAAATTAATTCAGTATTTTCAATATTGAGCAAATTTATTGAATTTGAATTATTACAACTTTTCACGATTCCACGTGTTTCTATTGCATCCGTGTAATAGAATGCCTGAAAATGCCGAAAGGCGAAACCCGGGTCGTTAGTGACTATGTTGTAACAATTCAAATTTGATATTGAAATTCCATCAAGCACCTTCAGTCGATATCATAAATTTTAAAAAAAAACCAAACTTGGCTTTATTTCAACACTCATATTATCATAAACACGAAAGTTTGATACGATTGACACTTATATTTTTGAATGTCAACTATTAAGTTACTGCAAGCTGCCGTCTCAACAGTTGAGAGGTTATCTGTCAAATGGTTAAGATTGTGACTGGGCGAAGGATATTTATAGAAAATTGTGAGTAAATTTGTGTCAGATGTTGCATATTCGATATATGAGCGAAACCGGTCCTGGCGATTATATAATAAAATTGTAGCGATAGTAACAATATGTAGTGTTTTATTTATTCAAATGATTGATTTAATGTGAAAAACGATAGCGTTATCAATTAAGGAGAGACTCTGAATTACATCAATTCTCATTATTCGATAAAGCCCAGTTCGCTAGAACGTCTATATCGTCACAGTCGACTTAACTGTAATAACCTTTAAAAAAAACTTGAAAGACGAAAGCTCTTTTTAAAGTGATTCTTATCAAAAATATCTACTTATAGAAAGATAGTGTCGTATTCGAACTTGCAAACGTATCAATCTATCAACTATCTATCATCTATATCAACTATCACAAAGGATTCTTAACAAACAAACTAATATATGTCGGTCGCCATTGCTCAATCAACTACAGGGGGCTGTTTTGTTTCCGTAATAGACCATTTCCGAGCCATACGTAAACTTATTGATATAGCCGCCTTTTTAGTTTCATTTACAATTTTTGATCTTTTAAGTTTTATTGCGAGCAAGTAACAAACTAGGTGGTTAAAAAAAGGAGAGAAGATGTATCGTGACCTTTTATACACAACTATATATAGATAAGCAAATGTTCGTTTAAGCATAGTTCTGACGATAGCGTGAGCCGAAATAGCTATCAACTATATCTTTAAAAAAATGTAGAACCAAAATACATTGCTAATTTTTCACCGTGTTATAATGGAGTTCTGCCAAGTGAATGCCAATTCAATCAATGAAATGAGAGAAAAAAGACTGTTTGCGAGATATACGATAATATAAAAAATCTTTAATGTGCATAATTTACAAATTCATAATCAGTACCACCAAATTATAAGGTCACATTCCGTAAACTGGAACAATTATGTATCTATGACAGCCGCGGAACGCTGGACTAGCTGAGACGAGCCACCGGGTGAGTTCTGTTGACTTCACTGTTGCCATTGCAATAAGTAAATCGCGCCCACGCTAATAACAAACCAAGATTTCTCACTATAACGCAGTGGACGGCAACAATTGATAATATCAAAGAAATTATATGAGCCAATATAATTGCATGCAATAAATTTTAAATTTCGAACAATACTGACGTTTGTTTATTCCGATCTGCACCAGTGCGAGAGTTCAAATTTGGAACAGCACGTTCGTGAAAATAAAAATTATTACTGACAAATCAATTTTAAATTTGGAACACATTAAATAGAAAAAATCGGTTGCTCTTTTTTGTTTCAACATTTTAAATTCAGAATACGATTATTGTCTTAAAACAGACTGCTAACATCTCAGTTGGGACGGTAAATAACAAGATGTTGGATCAAAAATTTATCAAATATAAAATTTTGAAATATCCTTTACACGGTATGAAAAAGTAATTCATATAATACGGTGAAAAAATAGCAATGTATTTTAGTTCTACAAAATTATTTTTAACAAATATAGTTGGTAGCTATTTCGGCTCACGCCATCGTCAGAACTATCGTCAGAATAGTTCTGACGATGGCGTGAGCCGAAATAGCTATCAACTATATTTGTTAAAAATAATTTTGTAGAACTAAAATACATTGCTATTTTTTCACCGTGTTATAATGGAGTTCTACCAAGTGAATGCCAATTCAATCAATAAAATTCATATAATCTTACATACAAAATGAATGGCCATATAGATTTACTTATTAATTAGTGAATACTCAGCAGATGAGCGAAACCGGTCCTGGTAATTACACTATAAAACTGTGTTGGTAGTAATAAAAATTGTGTTTTGTTTATTTAAAATGAGAAACGATAGAGCGTTTTCTGTACAAGTGGCATCTATAATATTAAGGAGAAAATAACCTTTATTTTTACATTAATTAGTGTTGTTGATGGACGAAAGTTCAACAATATAAGAGTGTTGAAACAACAAAAGCTAACGATTTTTTTGAAATATTTATAATACCAATTAGTTTCAAAACATTCAATTTCGACATGTCCTTTACAAGACTCAGCAGAGAACTGGTTAAGTATAGTGACTTTCCACGAAGATATGATAGTTGACAGATTAAAATCGTTTTAAGCGGATTATATTCGTTATCTTGGGAACTTCAGAATCACTCCTCGATTAAACAGTGTGGACCGATGCAAAATGTTTCCGATGGGCGCGCCAATATCTCCTCAATTGACGATTGAACATTGCCACTCTTGAAATATTATGTGGGACGATGGTGTCGCATCCGCAATATCATGTAGGTATTATACAATAAACATGGCGTCACATTCTTAAATACCAAATTGCCAATGAGCGAACGATATAAATGGCTAACGATAACAATGATTCCATATATGCCGACAAGAACTGACGATGAAATTTGCATTCATGAATGTACAATAGACTTACTACATTTTTTGTTATTTTACGTTGGGTGCAAAAAAGTATTCGGAATTGCGGAAATCCATCATCCATCGACAGTCGATTATCGTAATTTTGTAACAGCGTGAATTTATTTTAATAATTTTTGTCAAAACTGAGCTCTGAAGAATATGTTGACCGGCTAAATTCATATTAAAAGTAGAACTTACGATTCCCAAGCATAATTAGTATCGTATCGTTTATAAGAAGTCGACTCGACTGAATGACCATCTAGTTGTCTTCTTTAAATAGCATACAAGTTTCAACGTCTAAAACAAAAATATTATCCAAACCAAGGAACTTTTTTCATATTATCAAAATACGCTTCGGAAGAAACCGGTCTGATATTAAATATTCCATAGTTAGTTATATAACGAAAATAAACCAGCAAACTTAGCAGTAAAAATGTTGTTTACGGTGAATACCGACTACATAATGGAATTAAGCGTTGATCTCTACAAGAAATTTCAATGCCAAATTCTAAAAAAAACTGCCAGTGGCTATTCTGTCGTCAGATATATAAATAATGAATATAGAATTATTTTACTGCAATAGATTCACAATCAAAAACATAATCCGATATATTTTCTATACACTCTAAAACTAGGTATTTTAAAAAAATCATTAAAATTAGTCAATATATTTCAATGCCAAAAATAGCTAAAAACGAAAATTTTGACAACGTTAAAACTATTATATTTTTGAGTATCAACAATCAACACAATGTAATCTGCCTTCGAGACTAGGGTTGTCATACATTCAACAGAAAAATCTTGACAAAATTTGTACGTGGGAATATATACGTATATATTGGGTTGATGCAAAATTTATGACCGTTTTTTATGACCCTAGGTAAAAAAATTAAAAAGACTTTTCACTAATTGATAAACCATGTACCGGGCGGCCATTGAAGTCTGATGACAAGTTAAAAGTCATAATTGACACCAATCCACATCTAACCACCAGGGAGATCGCGTCGATGACGGGAGTCAACAAATAACCGTATTAAGACATTTGAAGCATAAGGGGATGGTTTCGCGGTACGACGTTTGGATACCTCATCAATTGTCGACTGCCAATTTATTGGATCGTGTTTCAACGTGCGTTGCTTTGAGTGCGAGACAAAAACATGAACCTTTTTTGCATCGTTTGGTAACGGGAAATGAGAAATGGATCGTGTACAACAACGCGATAATGAAAAGACATTGGGCTATACCTGGACAAGCCCATTAATAACTTCGAAGGCCGAAATCCATAAAAAAAGTTATGCTTTGTGTTTGGTGGGATTGATTGTAAGGGTATTTTGTATTTTGAACTCTTGGAACGCAATCAAACAATTACAGCAGAACGATATTGTCAGCAATTATCCAAATTGAAGATCGCCCTTCAAAAGGATAGACCAGAATTGGTAAACAGAAAAGGGGTAGTGTTTCATCACAACACGCGAACACATGTGGCTATGATAACCCAACACAAGCTAAACGAGTTGAATTGGGATGTTATCAAGCATCCACCGTATTCTCCAGATCTTGCTCCTTCCCACTTTCATGTATTTCGATCACTGCAAAATTTTTGAATGATAAAAAATTTGATACAATAGAGCAGGTAAAAACATCCCTTACTACATTTTTGGCATCAAAATCCACGGAATTTTACACTAATGGTATTAATAAGTTGATAGAAAGATGGGGGAGGGTTATAAGAACGTATGGAAATTATATAATTGATTAAATAAATAATACAAATCGAAAAAAATGTTTAATTGTATATGTAAAAAACGGTCATAACTTTTGTATCAACCCAATAGTTAAATGGACTGGCTTGTAATAATGGCTTAATTTTCATTGGTACTTATATGAAGAAAATTTGAAAATGTCAGTTGAGTGTTCCAATCAGCTGAACCCCAAATTTTCAAATTTAGAACACGGTGTTGTCATTATATAAACAGGCAAAAATGTTTAAAAAAAAAATTCTTACCTTCAATGCAAAGTCACGCGAAGTCTTCTTTCTATCTTGAAAACACTAATAAAAATTAATTAAGAATAAAGTGCTTTTACGTTTATTTGATTTATTATAAATTTGGTAAGAATTTAAGGCGTGTTGAAAAAATTTAATTCACTTTATAAAAAAAAATCGATCTTGTCGCGCTAGTTGGCTTCAGTGACCTGTGGACAAAAGTTGGTGGTGATCAAATAAACATAAAAATAAATGAATGTACGACTAGAGTAAATATACCCAGTCACGAAAGCTACAGATTTTTAATATTATAGTTGATAATCTTCTATGTTCTGCGAAATCAAATGCACATAAATTTTGATTACAAAGAAGTAGACCCGAGTTCCGAATTCCGCGAAGTAACGCACAGGTTAACATTGTAAATGCATTACGAAAAGTTATCAAGCTAGCCTTAATTTAATCGCATTCAAAGCTAATAATCTTATTTGCGTACTCTTATCTGATTTAAAATTAAAAAATGGGCATTTATCAACAAAAAAAAAAATGCATCAAGAAATTCCTTACCGTGTAAATCGGTCGGCAATATTCAGTAACAACGAAATTATTTTTTGTACGTAGTATGCGACACCTTCACACTTCTTGCGCCATCAGTTATCTGTGAACAAAAAGAAAACAACCACATTGAATTTTAAAATATTATTTCACAGCATTTTTTTAGGTATATCATAAGAAGTCATCGCGAGATATTCTAAAATAAAGATTCGAGTCAATTTATAAAACAAAACGCTGCTAAAAAATAATAATACAAGATACACTGTCAGCCCATCTCACCGTGCATTAAATACATGAATTAAATTAGTGTCTAAACACTAACTAAACAATATAAACATATTAACCCACTAATTGTTAACTGTGTCAATATATGGAATATTTTCTATGTCATAGTTATAGTCTGATTTGTCACGATGGTCTCCAAAAGATTGTTCAACAACAGTTAAATATTTACGAATATGTTCGTTGAAAAACAAGCATTAGTTGTTAATTACATGTACAAAAAAACGCTTCGCCGATCAATTCATTTCTTTTGCAATTTTTCGTTAATTTTTATTTTGCAGTATAGAAAAATACGTTTCAGTAAACGATACTCATGACGACCTTTCAAAATAACACATATCATTAACTGACCGATCACTGCAACGTTACCCTAAAATATACACATACTGACCAATCACAACGTGAGATAATGCTATCAGCTGTTTTTAAAAGCGCTGCTTATTTACACGTCTTACAATCAGTCTACACTCAGTAAATGGTAAAGGTTTTTGACCTAACGCAATAATTCAATAATAGATAACAAGCATTTATTTGCGGAACGATTCACTATGCATGCAAAGAGTGCAACTAAAACATGCGATATCGTATTTCGCGATGCAATTTGTTAATTTTGTTTCAATAAACGCGAAAAACTTTGTTTGAGATAAACGCGTTGACAATCCAAGATATGTACATTTTTATTTCAATTTAAATAGTAAAAACACAATAACTTTTACTATTTCTAAGATCGGGACCGGTTTAGCTCATCTTGGGTATTACCGACGGAAGTATTGTCAAACTCTTTCTAAAATAACCCAAAAAATCGTTAACTTTTGGCCATCGTTCAAGTTCTACACTCACCTTGCGGCATCTTCATGTTCACTACACTAGACACAGACGTCCTCGGACTGACAAGTCAGTCGGATCTTGCTTCACATGAATCAACTATAGTTAAGGTCTAATTGAGAAACTTATAACATAATCACGCTCACACATTTTGAATGGACCAAATTTTAATGGTGGTAAAATTTTGAGAAAACCTCTCAATCCAGTCAGATATTTATCCATGTTTGAGTGAAATTATTAACAAATCAATAGTTATAAGAATAGTTTCATATATCAAATTAACTCACAGACCTAGCATCTATCTATATGTATAATAAATTGTTTTGTAAATTATATAAAGAAATATAAATTTTTTAATTACTTTTTAATATGTTTAATCTTAAAAAAATATTCTACGACCTCCCTAACAAAAAGAAACATTTTGATAACGTTTTTTTGCGGGCCCAGTTTGGGAAGCCCGTTCTTCCGTAAGGAATATTCAAACCGAGTATTTAAAAAAAAAAATTATACAGTTGTACAGTAGAACCCCGACCTTACATCTTATCTAATCGTCTCAACATAACTCTTATTCATCGTTTTTCACAATGCTTCGTTCATTTTATGGAGATCCGAACATGTATCCATTTTAAAATGAACATGAACATTTTTAAATAATCCCACATTTATTATCATGACCTAACTAAACATTGAGTTAATTTTATTATAATGACTCCACTAAAAAAATTTTGTCATCACATTAATTTAATAAATATTTGCATATTTATTGGTTTCACGATTTATTTTTAACATTATCATGATGATAGTTATTTATTGTAAAGTCCTTTCCTGGAAAATTTATAAAATGTTACGCATATTTTGCAAAATTTATCGCATGTAAATTCTGTGCCATAACTCATCATAACATATCACTAGTTTCTAAAATTATTTCAAACATATATTTGGATTCCAGTTATAAAGTTTGAGTTTTTCTTTGTAACTCCTCTTGTATATAACTATTTATTGTTTGTAAGTTCATGCCTGAAAATTGTAAAGTCAAAAAATCAAATTCGATATTCAAATTCTTTCATGCACTCTCAGTCATAGATTGGATGGTTTTGTTTGCTGTGTTGTATCCCAAAAATCTAGGAAACACGCGTAAGCGGTACGAATAAAAAAAATTGAGAACGGCTGCACTAATCATCACGTAATTCTTAATTCTTCAAAATAAATAAGGCTTCTGATAATATTGTAGTAACAAGTTGGAAAACTTGTAGAATGTCTGAAGATGCCGAAAGCGAAACCCGGGTCGTTAGTGACAAAACATGTGGAAGCGTACAAAGTTTCAACAATTTAAATTTGATATTGGATTGTATCAAGCACCATCAGTCGATCAGACCACCACCATATCATAAAATAAGTTTTATTGAGACCAAAACTATTTATTTAGAATAATGAGGTTTTTGAATATTCAGGATTAGAATATCCTTTATGTGACTGGGCAGGGAACGGCTTAGTAAATATTGATAGTCATCGATAATTGTTAATACTACGATTTAATTCGTTTATTAAAATGTTATTCTAGCAAAAATTGTCAGTGAATAACATTTAATATTTAATGAATGAAATAATCACATTTGGTTAATTTTTCGCATCCGCCGAAATTACATATATTCCTAAACGGTGTGACGAATGGCCGTAGCCAATGGGTGGCGTTGATATACTTATCTAAACGAACAAACGGTAGAGCGAAAAAAATAAAAGAAAAACACGCAAGACTCTGACAGAACATAACTCGAGATGCCGAGAGGGCGGGCGGGGGGCCCGAGAGGGCGGTCGGGGCATAGGCGTCGATCGGGACGTCGTTGCCGGCGTCGTCGGGCGCCGCGGCGCCAGCCCGGCAGGCGTCTCGGGCGCCGATTCACCATCCCATCGCAGCCCCCTCCCGCCGCGCCCCATCCTCGCAGCGCACACGTACAATACCTACCCAGCCGACAATAATTTTTCAGCCCCCGAACGTGGGCACTTCTATAATACGGACGTATCGGCTTAAGACACATTCTAAGACGATGCATGTCATACCGGATTAGGGTAATCCTACAAAACTAAATATTTGTTATCCCGTGGAATACCTACCTCTACAATTAATTTGAAATGGTACAATCAAATGTATGGACTATTTTTATTCCATCGCTAATTTGCTATTACATAAGAATTTCTTTATTCACGTTTTGGAACACAATTCATAAACGAGCTCGTGGTGACGATGCTAGGTAAACCAGAAAATAAAAACGCAACCTATTAAAAAAGAACAAATACAAACGATTCTCTTTCAATTATGAATTTAAGGAAACTGCTATAAACTAGTCAACGATTGAATTGGTTTGCCTCATTTGACGATCTCCATTACTGATTTATATAAACAGGTAAAATATTTAAATAATGAAATGCAACGTTCAGCATTGTTTCCACATTTTTATATTTATTTATATCTATTGAGATCGGGATCGGTTTCGCTGATCAATTGAATCTATACAAATGAAAACATAGCTATCAATACAAGATGTTCAGTTAAAAATTACCGGGTAAATGAAACGAACGGTTCAAGAATTAAGAAAATAATTTACGCGCAAAAAGTCTTTAACATTTTATTTTGATAACTATTTTAATTCATTTAAATATGTTGTTTGTCCGTTTTATTTACCAAATCTGTAGTCATATACTGTTGAGCGTATCAATTCATTCGGATTCGACGTTAACCAGTAATCGACGTCAATAGAGAATCACTTTTTAACAGGTGAACACAAAAAGATTGTTAAGGTGGAAGTAAACGCTTAAAAAGTTTTGACGGCCGATTGCAGTGTGTTGGTAAATAACAATTTAAAATATAAGCAAGTATACGGTGTCAAAATATTCGCGAAAGCGCTAATTATTGTATAGAACAACGGTTGGGAAACTTTTTTAACCATTACTCCAAAATATTTTTGCGTATGTCTATATCACCTCCTCATTTTGAAAAGCAGAAAATCAATGTAAATTTTAATCAAAATTTTTCTATTGAATTACTTTACACGGAAAATAATAATTGAGTATTACTGCCGAAATTTTGATTTTTAGGGTAATTTACCCTCATTGGAGTAAAAATCAAAATTTTAAAAATTATATTATGTAAATTTACCCCGGTTCTCCGACCACTGGTAAAGAAATATACAGGGCTGTGGAGTCACAACAAGATTTATTTTTGTCATTTTTTTCCTACCTTTCATATTTATGAGCATTAAAATAAAGATTGACAAACCAATCCGGTATTCTTCAAAATCGTCTAATCGAAAATATATCATGATTTTTCTTGATAATTTTTATAAGTTTACTTGATACCAACAATGCTGAATTAATTTTCAAAATATCTGGCATTTGAATAGCTTGTATGTGGCCAAGTAGTTAAAGTGATAGATTTGACAGTTTCCCGAGCAAATAAGGGAAATCATAATCTAGTATGTAGTATTTCGGCACGAGTACTGTCTACATCAGGGATTCCCAACCTTTTTATACTCTAGAGCGCATTCTAAAATATCGGTAGGTTGGCGGACACCACCCTTTTTTTCTTCGGGTATTTATAATTAGACGTGATAAATAAATAAAAATAAAATCTCTACGTTTTTTGTCACTATATAATAAACCTAGTTACTAAAAAAAATTAAAACTCTAAGGAATATATAAAAATAATTTACATTTTTAATTAGTGTTAATGAAAAAATATGTTACGTTCAAATAGCGGCGGGCACGGGGTTGGGATTACGGGGGGTACATAATCCAAAACACATGGACAGACGGCCCAATGATAACGAAAAATTTGATTGCTAAATAGCATTTATGTACAAAATGTTACTAAAAAGTCGCTAACCGATATAGTATGTACACGGACGAAATAATGTATTAAGTTATTCATCGATTATGTAAATAATTCTGGTACAGAAACATCGGCGAGCACTGCGACGGATCTCCGCCGACAATATTTAAAATAACAATTAAAATTCCCGTTGACGTAACGCCGTGGCATCCGGTATTAAGTTCATCAAAACTACAGCGAATACTTTCTTAAAGTTAAAACCACAACGACATTAATTAAATATTCCGTTGAGACTAAAACGCCGAAACACTAAAAATGTGTATCGTTTAATAAACTATTGCTAGTGATTTGGATCACCGTTCCATTTGAATGGGTAGATCAAATATATTGAATAATAAAATAATTTCAAATTTGGAACACTTCGATAATTTTAAATTTCGAATACGGATATCAACAATGAGTCAGCAGTAGATCAAACGTATTTAGTGAAAAGGAATATAAATATAATAATTTCGAATTTGGAACACTTTGTTCGAAACAACTGAATGAAATTAATATACATACGGTCGTTCTATTGAAAAATTGGGTACCTGCAAATTTTTACCTTTAAAAAAACACGCAATTGATAAACTTTTTCAATTTTAAACAATCTAGAAACATACTATCGGTTTGATATAATAACTATTTTATGTCGATTATTAATTTTTGCATAAGTTTTATGCAAATTTAAAAATAAATCGATGCATAATGCATATTTTAGACCAACAAAGCCTATAATTGTAAATTATTTATATTGAAACAATAGCTTAATTTAGCAAATTTATTTTATATTATTACATAAACCGTCAAAGTAAGAAAATATATTTATGTAAGTAAGACGAGTAAATAATGCGGGTTCATTCGACCGATGAACGACAGTTGAATCGGAATATAAATTGCATGCAAAAAAAGATTTTCTTAATTTTATCGAAACCAGAATTTTCGTCAGTCGTGTATTTACGGTATTAAAACAATACAAAAAAAAAACAAAATGTATTCTTCTCACGAATACAATTTTGCAATAAAGTCGTCGATAATTTCAAATATCGAACACTGATTTCAAAAATATTCGAAATTCAATTTCTGAATTTCGAATATTTTGAATGTATAAAAACTGATTTGAAGGAAATCATTTGACACGGAGAGTATTTTAGTGCTACTTTCATTTTCTCATGTTTCACTTTTTACCGAAACATTTAACAGGAAACAAAAACCATATTCACTCTGGTATACAAGAATATGTCACTGTGTGCAACTCCGCGGTGAAGATAAACAAATTAATTACAGTGCAACACATTCATGACCCTCTAATGATGGAGTAGTGTGACATCGATCGGCAAAGTTACCCATAATTACGCACATGATATAACAAATTTAGTTCAAATCTATTATTCCACGAAGCACAAATAATAATGTGTCTATATGTTACAGAGAAATTACATTTCAAGCGAAAATGTATTTTCACTAGTGAACATGTGATTTATCCAGTCACGGCCGTAGCTGATATTCAAAAGACCTCTCAATCGATTTATTATTTCCACAGCATTATCATTGAGAATAATATAAATGTTCTGTTTTTTTTCTATAGTAATCCCTTCTTACTTTCAAAATAAAGTTTCAACACCATTATTAATTATTTAACGCATGTGTTCCCTAAATTATTGTATTCTAATACCAATATTATACGAAGCCGTCCATGACAATTTCATTTGTAAACTATTATGCTTCATTTAGATATACAGTGGGTGATCAGTTAACGAACATAATCTGGTCCAAGACTATGTTCGCTATCTGAATCGATCGTTAACCGATCATCGATTTACCACAAATAGGATAAGTGAAATAAAAAGATCATTTTAGTTCGTTATCCGAATATGTGTTCGTCGTCCGATATGTTCACAATCCGAACTGTTCGTTAAACGAAAACCTACTTAATGTGTGATAACATATAAATAATTTTCGAAGAACTTAAACTAATGGTTTTGTACAGATGGTAACTAAAAACACGATTTTTTTTATAATGAGCCTCGTTTCAATTTGTATTGTGTCGGTTGATAATGCTCGCGTTGAGGGGAACCGGTCCTGGTACAATTTCTTTTTACCGAGAAGTGAAACGTTAACTTTTTTATTTTTATGAGAATCTACAATCAGCACATTGCAATCAGCCGTCTCAACGGTTAAAACGCAGTTAAAAGATTCTCACACTGAAAATATTGCCAGATTTTGTTTATACTGGCCAAATTTCAGGAGCGACTCCGGTTTTTTTAAAGCATATCAGAGGAAGGAAGTCGTACTTAAGTCTAACATTCATACAATATAAAAAAACATTAGCAATGTTTTTCACCGTGTTATGAATGTTATAAGACTATTTTAGTTCTACAAAATTATTTTTAACAAATATAGTTTGATAGCTATTTCGGCTCACGCCATCGTCAGAACTATATACTAACATTCGTAACTTCCAAAAGAAGTTTGCAGCATTTTTTCACGTTCGATATACGGCTACCCAAAATAGCTCACAATTGGTAAAACGCCGATTGGATTCGTGGATAAGTAAACACAGGATACGAAAATAGCCGCAGACTGTGAAATCGCCGGCTGACTTCTGATTCATATATATATAGCGAGAGGGAAACAGCTCATTGCTTTACTTCACAAAATATTTTTTCACCTGTCTTGAATCTTGAAAGGCGACGCCAATGTGGCTAAGGTCAAAATATAAAATAAAAGCATTCTTACGTCACTTCGACAGCAAAAACATTTATTAACAATTCAATAATATTTAAAAAGACGCGCAGAATTATACTGGGAAAGTTTCAAGTTAAAGAAGCATTTTACATTGTTTTAAACCTCTGACCTCTGACTGGCAGATAACACCTTAAGAGTGCTCTATGAGTTCGGTTAAAATCAACTATACTGAAGTAATTTTTGAAATATTCGTTTTTTAAACATTTTTCTGTAACATAGCAAGGAACACGGGTTAAGAAGCAAAGATCGAAATATCGACCACACACACGGTAATTGCACAACATAGAATAATTCTTTGTGATTGGCGGACCTTTGAGTATAGCTTCATTTTTACTTCGTCGTCCTGACATTAAATTTTACGCTCCATGATAAATGTTAATAGATTTCATATAAAATTCAACTATTTTACAAAGTACTTTTATTAATTTGAAACGAAAAATAAATATAAATCCGACTGCGAAAAATGATTGACAGATATGTGTAAGCATCAATATCTGAAGAAATAATTATAACTAAACAAAAAATACGGAAATGGTAGTTGATAAAAGACTACACAACGCTTGGACGCATACGTGTGGCCATACTTTTCAAAGGGTTAAGCTTGTATATCTTATCAATAATAACAATAATAATCTCATGCAGTGGTCGGTTACCCCTTAAGCGAAAGAGGCACGTCCCGGGGTCTCCGATTTAAGTGGCCTAAAAAATGACAATAATACATGAACCACACATATTTAATTTCAAAAATGACATCGCAACCATTGCTTGGAATAAGTAAAAATTACTATTGTTTTTTTTTTTTTTAATTATTATTTCAAGTTTAATATGTATTCAATATTGATATTCGCCACTGATCGTTTGGCATTGAAATTATAATTGATTGAAAAAAACTTCAGAAATTGACTTTTCAACCTGTTAGTCTATGCCCTCGAAAAACGATATGGTTAGCTAAAGATAGGTGTTACCTCTTTGGTAAATAATCTAAATGAATGAAACATAGTATTTTGGCGGAATTTTACGATTTTAGCTGTATTACGAGCTTACTTCGTTTAAAATACATCCAATAACACTTAGCTCTAAGTAAAAAAATTACTGACAATGACATACAAACGGATGATCAGTTAACAAACATAATCTGTTCCAAGACTATGTTCGCTTTCCGAATTTTTCGTTAACTGATCTACCTAATTTTACAGATAGTATAAGTGGATTAGAAATTTTGTTTAATTTCGTTATTCGAATATATGTTCGTTGTTCGAACATAAAAAAAATTCGTGATAATAATGTACGTTGTGCGATTTATTTACAGTCCGATCTGTTAGCTGATCGTCCACTGTATTTACACAACTACAAAGCTGTAACAAGTGTATAGTCAATCATCTCAACTCGATAAAAAATATTCATTAAAAAAAAAAGAGATAACTTTCAATGGATTCGGTGGTATCAGTTATTTTTTAAGCTGTACCACACGAAAAAATAGCATACAATCAAGATTGTCACTTCGATAATGTATGAAGAATTAAAAAGTGTGGTGAATTTCAAAGTTGCAAAGGGTTAAAAATATTAAAGTTTAATTATTATTGACGTTGAAAAATTAATGTTGGTGTTTTGGCAGTTTTAATTGCAGAATCAACATATAATTAAATATCTATAAAATTTATTTTCATGCACATGTCCAGTAAAATTAGATTCACTGCTTAACTTAGTAATGAAACACCTTCCGATACAGTTGGTCTGAAGATGTTTTCTAAAGAAACGATACGCGTGCGACATCTAGCGACATACCACGTGATATAGTGCCATTTTTATCAAATATATTGGACAAATAATTTTATGTGAAACCCAACAATGTCTGGCAATGTTCAATGAAAATATTATATTTCATACATTATATTAAAAATACCTATTTCATCATAAGTATTCTTGAATTTATACTGATAAAATGATTCCATCACGAGTGACGAATAAATTACGTCACGGTGACCTTCTTGACTTGTCCGCTCCGATGTTCGTATGTAATATTTTGGTCACTGCTGAATTTAAGTTTTCCTTAACGCCCTCGGAAACTAGTCTCAACCCTTGCTATTGCCAAATTCTTTCCACGTGAATTCAGTCTGATTGTATAAGTCAGTGGTAGGCAAACTCATTAGTCAACTGAGCCAAATATCAACTATTTTAATAAAAAAAATTACTTTATATGTAAACACAATGTTGTTGACTTGATAAGAACACTACTAAGCTAGCTAACAACGTCCTCAATCTGATTGAGGTACGTCCACTTGCGTCACCTCTCCCAAATATACATTTTAAATTTGAATTGTTACAACTTTGTACGATGTACCACATGTTTTGTCACTAACGACCCGATTTCGCCTTTCGGCATCTTCAGACATTCTATCACACGGATGCAACAGAACTGACGTACAATAAACAGCTGGCATCGTCTATATACCAAAGGTATTAATTACAGGAAAACACACCCCAAGGCAAGCAGTAAATGGCAGCTAAAACAAATTAAATAATATTAATCTAATAATAATTAACACAATTGCCTGTGATAATTTTCATTAACCATTAATCTTGTTAATGAGTCATGTAATATAATATATCATATGATTATATATAATATAATCATAAAATATCACACGGATGCAACAGACTTTTGATTTTTGATTCCGACTAAAGGTGCTTGATGGAATTTCAATATCAAATTTGAATTGTTGAAACTTTGTACGATTCCACATGTTTTGTCATTTTAGTTCTGTCGCACCTGTGTGATAGAATGCCTGAAGATGCCGAAAGGCGAAACCCGGGTCGTTAGTGATAAAGCATGTGGAATAGTACATAAACGAGTTGTAACAATTAAAATTTGACAACAAACACCTTCAGTCGATATCATAAATTATGAGTGTTAAGTCCTTTTTAATCTATAGTTACGTCATATAAAACTCAAGGATATTATTTATTGATAAAATTAAATTCCTTGTCTTATCAATAAAATTAAGTCATGACAGTGTCAAAAAAACACTAAAGTAAGCAGTGGTTTTACATTATCTCATTTTGCAAAAGAGCCACGTTTAAGGGGTCAAAGAGCCGCAGTTTGTCGACCACTGGTAAAAGTGCAGGCAATCTCACTCCAAATCTTTCCATTTGGCCGCAGATACGCGTTCGCTTCGTCATACGTTCGTATACATACAATAAACTATACCATATTGGTAATAACAAGGAAATAAAAAAAATAAAAAATTCGAGCGAAAGGTCTTCCCGCGTACTCCCGGATTGAATTGTGGCAAGTGACAAGCAGTGTCAATAGCAAATGTTCATTCGGACAGGAAACTGACAACAGATAACGTTTACGAACTGTTTGCTGTGTTATGTCATTTTATATCACTAAACAAAGCTACGGGAAATAAATAGTGATGTGAAATAATTTTACCACTCACATGCTGTAAAGCTTCAAAAAATTTGAGCATTGAAAATAGTCAGGAAGTATTTGAATACAGGGCTGTAGATTCGGAGTCGGAGCCGTGAAGTAGCGATGTTATGACCGGGAGTCAGGGTACCGTCAACAACGATCGACTACGATTATTTTTTCGATTAGAGTATTTTGAAAAATGTTTTAATCAACAATTTGTGGTTCGCTTGGTTAATGTTCAATTTAATGAACATAAATAGGAAAAGTAGGAAAAAAAACCCGAGAAAATTAAACTGTTTTAGTCGGAGTCGTATTTTTTTAACGGCTCCACAGCCATGCTTGAATGGCATGCGTATTCGATGATGTGTTGTGTACACACTTATCCCTGTCAAAGATTTCCTTGCACATTGTCTTCCTAACTTGCATAAACGACCGACGAATAAAATCATATAAAATGATAACCATTTTATATTCGACCGGTTGCGTTACTAATTGCAACGTGACGTTTTGCCGCTTTCGAAAGCATTTTTAGATCAACTCTATAGTAAGGTCTATAGCAGTGGTCGGCAACCTACTACCCGCGTGTAATTGAATTACCCATTGTGATATTTTGAATTACCCACCAAGAAAATGTTTTTTTTTATTTTTTATAAAATTATTTATTTATCAAAAATACCAATAATTAAAAAAGTGATGTTTTTTTTTAAATTAATTAATAATTTATATATACATGTTTGTATTTAAACATACATATATGTATATATGAAAATAATATTGTTTTTTTTTTATTGTATTTTTTTTAACTTCTACTCACTTATCAAATGAAAATTTGAAAATTATTTTTTTTAGCCTGTCTCTCAAAAGGTTGCCGACCACTGATCTATGGTAAGTCTTTTATTTACAATGTAGACGTAAGTTTTTAGGTAGGAACACCTCAAGTCAATATTTATAAAAAAAACGGAATATGCAAACATCGACGCTTTTGTTAAAACTCACTCTTTCTGCATTGTTTACTTTATTTACATACAATTTTGTTTATTATTAATTGAAGTTTTTATGATACATCGTGTGTATAATATTTATGTAGTTATAACATATAATTCCAACAAAAATATATTCTGCTTTCATGTGATTACATTTTTACAAAATATTTTATATTGTAAACCAGGGATTCCCAACCCCGTGCCCGCCACTATTCTACCGTGACAGATTTTTTCAATGAACACATTTTTGTTTATTATTAACCAATATATTTTGAATATAAGAAAATAAATTATGAGACGTGACAAAAAATAACGATCTTCTTTTTTATTACCGCGGCACACCGATTGCGGAGCATTTATTTAAGGAACTACACAATTTGCCATTTTTACAATAGAATGTATCAAAAAACGTTACTTTCAATTCAAAGCCGCGCGCCATCTTCATTAAAGAGAGCATTTAGAGAGTATTTGAGATTTAGAGAGATTTTATTGCTTCAACAATAATATAACGACGAAAGTCCATGTGCCTTAAACACTATCCTATAGAACCGACTTCTGCGATCATTTGTTTATTTATTTGAAGTAAAAAATCGTAAACAGTTGATTAAAAATCGCGAAAAATCCGTGATTCTATTTTCAAAAATGAATCATAAATACAGTAGAGATGGGCTGCGTATAGTTAAAAAATAGTCATTCGATTGTTCGAGTAAACGACGCCGATCCAAAAAAAGAAAGTGTCCTAATACGCTGAAAACACATGGCCCATATATCCGGAACCACATGCAACACTGTCGATCTTTCCGATGAAAACAGATGCCATGTAGAAAGCAGTAAGTGGCTATTACTTGGCATTTTATCCGACATATTCAAAAGGATTAATCTAGGGGCATTTCGGTATGTGTGGCCATATAAATTTAAGGATACTGTACATAAAAATACTTTCAATTGAAGACTGCCTTTTCGGCTTAAATAAATTGGTATATATTATAATTACTGCATACTCAATTGGACCAATTTACGTTTTACACGTACCAGTGTAAAACTGTCGATATAACACACGGGAGATTCTACGCGCAATCGGGTGAAATTAACGGCCTTATATAAGAGAGTTGTCTTTTTAAAGCATACAAACCGCCTAATCGCGCGCGAATGCGCCGAAATTGATTTTATAGTTTATTTTTTATCGCCACACTATCGATTTAAAGCAGTGGTTTTAAGGTGCGGCTACCAACAGCTTCATAGTAAATATTGACATTAAAAAAAAAAAAAACATTATTAACCAATGATGTTCACAATGTGACCACAGTAAAAGTTTACGGAAAACCACTGGTATAGAGTATTCATATTACCTTACTTTTAAGTCAGTCACTACACTAAGCAGTTAACACTAGATAGATATTGTAGTATTACGAAACGACAAGTTATCTAATTGGTATATACGCATTGATGTGATTACATGATATTAGGGTAGATAAAAAAATAAAGAAAATATTACACACACGCACATAAATAAATCCGTTGTAAAATCAATATACGAATGTTCTAAAGCGTATTGGTCACGGCGATCAACGTTTCGTGAAGCATTACTGTGGGTTAAAACAAAAAATGAAAATAAATTTCTTATAATGTATCATTAATATCAACGGTTAAATTCGATTATTTAGCAAAAAAAGAGGCCTGAGGTACCGTGCACTCAATTCTTATTAAAACTAAGCATTGACAGAATCCGCTAACCAGTTTGCGTCATACCATAGCGTCATCTTTGGGTAAGAGTGTCTCATACCATAAACAACGTTAGAGTCATTGAATATTTTCACCTAACTGTCATCGGTGTTGTTAAAAAAAATCATTGCAAGATTTAAAAAAAATCGTAATATTTGAATATCGAAAAAACTGTAATATTTGTAAATATTCAAAATTAGAAGAATTTAACCTCTTCGGTCTTGGCCTTTTGGCTTCTTATTTAATACACTGTAGGGCGTTGTTTTTTTGTACTTTTTAATTTTTTTTTGTACAATTATAATGAAGTTAAACTACGATAAGATACACTATAACAAACAATGGTATTTATTACTCGCATTCAGTTTTGGTATAAAGATTATAGCACAATTATATATAATTTACTTCTTGATAACAAAACAATGTAAATAAAACATAACATACCTGGATCGGCGTAGAAATGCTGGGACATCTTCAAAATTTCGTATAACACAAAATAAGGAACACTTAAATGAAAACGCTTAAAGCGTTCAATGAATTAATATACCGAAATGGATAGAAAGTTCTGTTAGAAATAAATCGAAATTGACTTCAAAAAAGGTGATAAATTTATTGTACTCTGGGTGTGAGGAGGTTAATAGATGACAGCTATTTACAGATCACACTATTTAGCTAACAACACATTTTCATAATTCTGAGAAAATATAAAGAAGGAAAAATATAAATTATAACTTATGATAAAAGTTTTAACAAGTAATGATAATTGAATAAATAAACAACTTTTTACGTATCGTGTTCAAATTACTTAAATATATGCGTTGAAAATTAGTAAATTTCACATTTTTTTGACATTACTAAATAAATTTAAAGTAACAAGATTCGATTTCGTTTAGCGCTTATGAATTTTAAGTTAACGCTTCTAATTTAGTATAATCATTACCACTAGATTAAAGATTTCATTTACAAGAGATAATAATGTTTCAGGTTTTTATTTCACAAAATATTTCTAAAAACGAGTAACAATGTATTGTATAAATCAATAAGGTATATTAAATATGTATACAAAATATATACAGCACCTATCTCACACAATAAGTGAAGACTCATCAAACTAACTACAAAATAAAAAATAACTAAAAATAAAAAATAACTAAAAAAAAACACTTCTCACACCCATATTTGATAACGAAAAAAATTCTGGCCAACCCTATCGATATTATTTATGGCGTTTAAGTACGGCAAAATACCCACATAGGTACATCACTAATGCCGATTTAAAAACAACGCTCAAACGTCAAAATTTCATTCAGGTACTATTACGAATGATATACCTAATAATAAATCTTATTATATTATGCTGTTACATGAGATGGAACAGGTAGAAAATGGCAATTCGTCATTATATTTACCGATGATTGCATTATTGCAGAAGCGTATTCAAAAACATTATATGAATCAAAACGCGAGTCTATTTAAAAACACTGATGTCAGAGTAGCCGAGAAATAGTTCACGAGACACCAAGGACGTAAAATCTTGACCAAAACACTTTCGAAATATATACAAAATATCACACAAAATGACGAAAAATCGATACATTTACACAGCTAGAAGATTGCACACTAAGAATTCACTAAAAATCCGTATTCAGTTCCATATAAATCGCCAAAATCTTATATAATAAACATCATTTTATGTTGAGTTTTGGTATCTTATCTAGTAATGTTATAAAAATCTATCTAAACAATGACACTACACGGTAATTTTGGGTGTAATTTAAGCCACTGAAGAACGGTGAGATCGAATTTTATTGTTGTATCGAAGAATATTAGTATTTTCTTTAAATAATGGTTAAATAAGCTTAGAAACAGAATGTATCAATCTATTTTTGCTTAGGCTGTCAAGTTTATTTTGGAGTGGGCAGTGTAAAGTAATTCGCGAGGGTAACGCCTATATTTCAATGCAGTCATGTTTTTTTCTACATCAGGCATCCATTGTGAGGGAAATATTAAAGGGTGCTTTGCGAGAATCGATATTCGGACCTTAAAATTGCGTAGGGAAGGCGACAAGATGGCGTATATTCACACTGCGCTGATACATACAGATGTAGATTATAAATGCCGTATTAGTAACACATGGCTAGATAATTAACTAGATATTAGATAACAACGACGATAACACTATCAGTTAACATTGCTTACCGTTTTTATTCGCCATCAGCGAATTATTTCGCTAAAAAACACTTATTCTTTGACACTTGGTTGCACTACACGCCCATAGATTTGTTACTAGTACTGGAAACGTCGACGGAGGCATCTGGTGGTAAAAATCACTAACTATAATGAAGCACGTCTCACACGGATAAATATATCTTGAAAATTTAATTCTAAAATTAGTTGTCATTTTTTTTTAATATCTTACAATTATTGCTTTAAGCAAACAAATTTTCAGTCAATCAATAGAACGGTTATCGGTGATCACACTTGTTGATAAAATATAATTTGTAGATTCACAAGAATATATCTTTTCATAAATTCTTCTCTTTTTTTAATATCAATTAGAAAATCGAACTATTTTTATGAATATTTCACTAAAATCTTGAAAAAATAATAACCCTTCCGTCGTCACAAGCTTTTTGTTCCACTGATAAGGAAAACTACATATTTTCTGTTTACAAACTATTTATATTTGACATTAAGTAACCATGTCCGTTCCCAATGTAGAAAAAAAAGATTCTTTAGAAAAGTTTTCTTCAAAAACCGCTTCTTTTTAAGTGTCTTGGAAGAAAAGATTTGAAATAGGTCAATACCAGTAGTGAGCCGAAGGTTCTCACTTGGCATTTTTTCAGAAATGGATGATTTGGAGGAAATTTAGATATTACAGGGATCTCTGATTTTTAATCCAATGCTTGATGAAAAAAAATAGATTTTAGAAATTTCCCATGCTGGATGTCGACTCGCCGTGAAAATCACCATCCAAAATATCCGGCCTTAATTTTTAATTATTTCCTTCGCATATAAAAAAAGAAACTCACAAATATGCTGCAATTGCTTCAAAAATTTACAATAATAAAAAAAAATACATACTAACGTGTCGAATACATAAATCATTCATAGGAAATTCAGTGATAACAATCTTCACAAAATTTACAATCGTATCGTCGTGTAATATCGACTCCATCCTTTTACAAATAATGTTTCCATACAAATCCATTAAACCGCAAGGAAGTGGTGAAAATGTCGTTTTTATCGTGAAAATTCGTCACTGCTATCCTGGAAACCGGATGTACTGCTTGAAAGACATAATCCATTGCGATTATTCCTAATATCTCTTCAATAATTGAATTCTCTGATAATTAATACAGGTTATTCTAAAAATGAGACTGACAGGTTGGATCTTAGAATTCGAGTGGGTGTAACCAATGTTACCACCAAGATCTCAGAAGTGACCATTTTAGGAACGACAGCTATTATGGTATCGCATAAAACTGTATAGTTGCTCAACACGACATTTTATTTTACTCCGCTTCATTCAAGCGGCTGCCATTGTAGCTGTAATAATGAACATCCAAAGAGATATGTCTAATCTTTATTTTACGCTGCGGAAACGGTACACTTCAAAATGTTGAGAGCTGCGCGCGAAACAAAAATTCCGTAGGAAATTCTAATTAGATTATTTAGTCGTATGGATATACATACATACAACAATACAACCAATATGTCAGCGAGCAAATATTTATAATGTTATAAGATCGTAATCATTAAATTTTTTGCTAAGTTTTATTTAAAAAATATATAAATAGTATTTAAATATCCAGCAACGATTTAATGTATTTTTGCCGATAGTTAGATTTGAAATGAGAACCAAGAAACGTCAGCATTAGGTCAATTATTATATTTATTTTTGTATCATTTCGATCGATATATTCATAATTTGTTAATGGGGCGGTAATAAAATTCTGAAATTTGCTACGGAACAATTATCAATTTGCATAATCATATTTTAAAAAGCAATGGACTCTATCTTATGCAACTGATAATTTATAATTTAATCTATAATTATTTAACGTGTATCTTAAATCCTACCGAAATGTGTTCGATGTTTTACTTAAAGTAACAGCAGTTGTTATTCTAATCTTTGAATATTGTGTAGGAATTTAATAACGTAATTTTCAGAAAATCCAACACTTTTACCAGAAGGTTCAGTCACAAGTCAATAATTAAATAAAATTCAATCCTACGTACGAATAACAATGTATTTAGCATAACCTGAACATCGCTAACATAAAACGTTTTATGAATCGGTCCAAAATATACCTACTTGTTTTTCCCATAGGCTAGTATGCGTTTATACATAGTAACCTGTATTTCAAATCTCACTACTTTAAACAGATGTCACTGTTTATTTGTTCAGATGGTGTAAATATACGCTTAAATAATGATTTATTTTTGTAGGTGAGTGAGTAAAGAATATTGTTTTAAATATTGACAAACTAAAAAAAGATATTCAATATTTTGATACCGATGCTCTATTAAATAAAAAATATCTCATCGTTTTAAGAGGGTAGGTAACGTCAACACTTTGAGATTAGAAGCTCTTTTTAGTATGAATTTTCATGACAAACGACTTCCAATCAGAATCGCATAAGAATGTTTGTTAATTTTTTAAATTGTCTAAAGAATACAATATTTATTATATAATTCAAATTACCGTAATTATTTTTTTTATAATGTAAATTAAATATTGTCGTATCGATAGAATTTTTACATTTCTTCGATGAACATTGAATAGAAAAACGCGCAAATGAAACTATTCAATGGCTACATATTATAAAATATACGTATCTTTCTCATATACACACACATATATATATATATATATATATATATATATATATTGAGTTCTCTTTTGTTAAGTTAATCATTTAATATAAATGAAACTAAATTGTCAATTAGTAGTTAATAAATCACTAAACATTTTGTAAAAATAACCTACTTGTAATTTGTATTGTATCAGTTAATAATAATCAGGATGAGTGAAACCGGCTTTGACCTTAAAATATATTGTAAAAATAAAATTAAAAATGTTTTTTATTATTTAATTAAAAAATATGTACCTTTTCTTTTTGTCTTTTTAATTCTTAGTTCAAATGTTCGTAGATATATCTACGAACATTTGAACATTGCAAATAAATTTAATTTATTATTAAATATAATTAAACTATTGATTGAATTGGCTTTCACTTGGTAGAACTCCATTATAACACGGTGAAAAAAATGGCAATGTATTTTAGTTCTACAATTTTTTTTTACCGCGTTATAATCAAACTAGAATTAATTAACGTAGTGAAAAATTCCTAGTATTTGCAATTAAATCGTTAGAATTCCCGAAATTGGACTTACAAATCATTCATGTGAAACGATGAAATACTATTCAAATACTTGGGATCCTTATCAGTCGTAGATAAAGTTAAAATAATAATTTATTACAAAATATTAAAATGTGTGACGGAGCGTTCAGCTACTAGGAAAAACCGCCAACAGTCATTTGTAACATATTGTTGTTAGGATGACATAACTGATAAAAAATGCTATGTGGGTCGCCGAAGATCTGAGTATTTTTTTCCATTAAAGGCTAGAGTATTTATTTTCTCAAGGTAAAAATTAGTGCCAGCGAAAAGACATCTAAAATAAAAGACTACTATTGATTTGTGTTCACCGTGTAGCCAGTTTAGAGCAGGGGCAGAGAAAATATTGATTTTTTTCGAGAGCTAAGATTTTTTGTGAACGATTTGGAATTAAATAAATTGGTTGGTTTTTAACCTGTCCCCTGCTGAGTCGCATAAAAAATATTAAAACATTGAATATTTAAAAAAAAAAAAAAATGATTTACGTCGGTGTTTAGGAAACTTATCGAGATTATGGGTACATATTTTATAAAATTGTAAAAAAAATGAGCACTGTTGATACATTTGTATTTTTAGTATCAGATGTAATAAAGTGTGATCCCCAGTTCCAATAGTTTAACGAATGAAATTACATTGCGTCTTAACCACTTCATTTCATTGATACAGTCATAATCCGTGCACAATTCATATTGCCACATCGTCAATCCGTAACTGACTAAAGTTACTTAGTCAAATAACATAAAAGTATTCACTTGTATGATTTATGCGTCCATCGTAATGCTGTCCAGCACCTACATTACTTCAATTGGCTGATAAACCAATGTTATCAGTGGTTTCCAAACTGTCAATCAAGTGTACACAACAAAATACCGTTTAAAGTTATAACTATTTACATTTACATGTAGTAATCGAAAGACAGTGGTGGATTATACAATACAAAGTAAGGATTCTATGTTACATCGAGAAAATATGTTAACATATTCCCGAAAATTTCAAGATTTTCCGTTGCCTTAATTCCCAAAATTTCAAAAATATTAACCACATACTGGGCAAGACATTTTTTATCATACAATTGATACAATAATTAAATTTAATATGCATTTTAAATACATTAAACAATTTATGATATCGACTGAAGGTGCTAATGGAATTTCAATATAAAATTTGAATTATCAAAACTTTGTACGATTCCACATGTTCTATCACTAACGACCCGGGTAATATAGACGATGGTAACTGTTTATTGTACGTCAGTTCTGTTGCATCCGTATAATAGAATGCCTGAAGATGCCGAAAGGCGAAACCCGTATAGTTAGCGACAATACATGTGGAATTGTACAAAGTTTAAGAATTCAAAATTGCATACATTAAATAATTAGCATTTTTCTGTATACATACATATATATCCGTTTTCCCATGAATAACATTATATAAATGGTTTTTTTAATTTTTTTCTATTATACGTATTATGTTTTTGTTTCTTGTAATTCAATCTCGGCATAATCGAATTTTCTGAATTTGTTGACATTACGCTTTTGGATAAATTCGTTTTTAATGTTAAACTATTTTTAAGTTACCAACACATTTTTTGCTGGATAAATAAAATTAAATTATTGCAAAGCAGTAAGCAAATACAAATTATCAAATTAATTTAATAACACTCACGAACATTGCCTTCATTTAGACTTCTACTAACAAAATTTAATTTTATCAATGGTGATCATATTTTATAAAATTAAATAGTTTGAATTTTCACATTTTTGACCTTATTTTACAATTTTAATTATTCATAATGAAATGAATTCTTTTCGAGATGCCCCCAACACCATAAATACTAATCAGCATTATGAAATTGCCAAGCGAAAGTTTGAGGGTAGTTTTGTATTAGGGGAGCTAAAGTTTGTTGACAAGTAAATATAATTTATCGGTCTACTATAAGTCTGAAGCTTTGACGGTCCCTCAGTTAAGGACACAGACCCCGTAACAACCATTTTGGAAACTGTAACATTCTACAAAAAAATAAAGACACTGAATTAACATCAATATGTTATGTTTTTTGATTATGTGTTCAAGTCGTTTTTAAACAAACCAGTTTCATGTAAGTCGGTTAACAGACAGTTAACTATGGACTGAGAACAAATCGGACAAACGAACACCGTCAAGAAATATTTTCGCGTTCGGTCAACGACCACATATTCGAGTAACGAACTTAAACAATCTTTCTAATCCACTTATTATATCTGTGGTATAACGATGATCCGTTAACGAACAATTCGGATAGCGAACAAATTCTTATAGCAGATGTTCTTATCCGATCACGCACTGTTTTTCCATCGCATCCGTGGTGCAGCGCTCGACATTGTTGGTTTTTGTAAATAATCCTACGGAATCGAATCTCAATGCAGTGCTTTTTTATAATCGCTTGTTGACTCTCTTCGAAGGCGTATGTTTTCCCGTTGTCTAAAAAATACCTTTCATCTATCCGATCCAAGAAAACAGAGCGTAGCGATAGTGATTAGCTAACCACTTCTCCTATTCTGATTTTATGCCATCCATTTCTGTTATTTTTGTTAAAATGAAGTTGAACAACTTAATAAAAATAGAAAGAACTGAAATTTTGGTTTTTTTGAAAAAATGTCATTTACTTGGTCATTCATATTTTACGTTAAGTCGTTACTATAACGGATAGCGGATAACGAATCGTTACGATGACGCAATAACGCATTCATGCCGAGCTAAGTAATTGCCTTCCAACGGATATAGACTTTGGATTTATTCACAAATTGAATAATTATTTCATATTCAAACTTTCAACCGAGCAACTTTAACTATATTTCAGATTGCACAGGTGCCATTCGATTTTCATAAACAAAATAAGGCGTATGAGTGCAGAGAGACCTTGATTCTCCGTTCTTCAAAGGACGTCGATAAAATACGGAAAATTGGGAAACCGATAAATGCAGAAATCTTCAAATACTATATTTTTTTGGTATCATTTCATAACATTTATTAAATAAATCATTAATATTTGAGTTGATCTGCTATTAAAGTACTATTTAAAAATTCTTGGAGGCAAGACATTATATTAAAATAAATATCAATAGATTTACTAGAGAAAACATACTATGTATTATATACCTTATAAATTTTGTAGAAATAAAACACGTTCCTATTTTTTCACCATGTAATAATGGATTTATACCAAGTAAATCCCAATTCAATCAAAATGTAATAAAAACACATTTTTAGTAAATACTAATTTAATCAACTAACTAAAAAAATGTATTTTTATTACATTTACAGCGGCTAACTTTAAAGGTTAAGAAACACTGATTTAGATGGATAAAAGTGATAAGAAATAGTTGTTTTACAAATAATATATCACAATTGAACGCTCTCCGAATTAACATATACCTTTGGCCTCTCACGTCCATAAGCCACTACGGTATATATTTTTCTATTTTTCCAAATAAAATTATGTTCATAGACATTCGTGTAGAACATAAACAGCATACACGGAGACGCTCTTGCATAACTATTAGACAATTATGGGCGACCTTATGAATTTTATCATCCAAAAACTTCTCTAAAAGATAATACTATTCCAAGAACGATGTTTGTATACGAGTCGCAAAAGCATGACAAAGTTTTTACCCAACTCTCAAAAGAAAACGTTTTCCCAAACCCTCGTGCCATATACAAGATTTGTTTTTGTCGTCGCTTATCTTCCCGCTCGCCATCTTGATTTATTGTCTATTGCCGATGACGTCATGTCGGTATTCCTAAAGTAAGCGTTGGTCTAGAATGAAAACAGTTTTAGAAAGCACAGCTATGCCATAAGATATATTTGCTTTATTTTACACAAATTTTAGATTTTTTCAACCAATACGAGTCATTTGGTAACGCTTGGGCTTAAATATTTTCAACTAGGGATTTCTTGACGTCTTTGGTACACTTAGGCCTCATATAACACGGTTTTATACAACACGGATGTATAAATTGTAATATATTTTTATATAAAACGGCTTAAGGGAAAAAAAATAATTAAAATGAAATTTTGAATGAGCCTACAACAATTAATGATTCGGAAAGCAGTTGCAGCGAAGTAGCCACATATTTCACATTAAAAACAATAAATGACGGCTTGGAATTGGCTAAGAAATAAGATTTTTTATTGATACCATCTCACGCCTCGTCTGTCGCTTTGCTTTGAACTTATACGTTGTTTAAAATAAAATTTTAGCGAATTGGTTTTTTTCTGTTACCTTGAAGACGAATAATATTTTTGTGTACATATTTAAAAGCGTGACACGATTGTGTATACTTCATGTTCATTAAAAATTAAGTGAAACACGCAAAATCATAAAATCAATTAAAGCACACCTTGTTTTAATTATCTGGATGAGTATGTTTAACTAAATGCAATTAAGTGTTATACCAAACATAGCTTTTCATACTATAAATAGGTGATGATTTTTGCCAGCGTTGGTTATACAAGACCACGCGTGCCAGAGATAAATTAATTATTTGCAGAGCAAAAACAAGACAAAAAACTATTCTCTTTAATCATGGACTGATTTCTATAAAGATCTTCGTTAACTATATTATGTAAAAACTGTTTAAATGTATAATCAATAAATTTATATGGAGGAAAAAGATCATATTAAGTGTTTCTCCATTCTTGAGAATGTCAATCTTAACGTTTTTTTTTTTTTTTTAGAAATACTGGAAATTAATTGTTTGTTCTTCTAAAGAGTAGAACTAGCCTGCCAATAAAGAGGAAAGTAGAAAGAATCTTAACAATATTAATCGGTTTTCATTAAAGTTTTAACGTATCCCATATGGACGTGAATGAGAATTTTTCAACACTGAGCTTGTAAAATTCATTTCCATGTTGTTTTTTTTAACTATGTTTTAACCATTTTTTAGACAGTAAAATAAAAATATAAAATCATTATTTTTTGTAATGTACTTATAGTCAAAAAAAAATTAACTATAATTATAAGTGTTTATATATCACGTTCAAAAAATAGCAATGTATTTTAGTTCCACAAAATTTATAATGCATATATAGTTGATAGCTATTTCGGCTTACGCCCTCATCAAAACTATGATTAAACGTACATTTACTTATATATGTATAGTAGAATAGAAAAAGTACACAATACACATTTTGTACAGCTTTAACATCCGAATTTTTTATTGTGATAATGAATTTATTGACAAAATTGGCATTTACTTGGTAAAACTCTAATATAACACGATGAAAAAATAGTAATGTATTTTCATTTTTCAAAATTTTTCGGCTAATTCGGGTAACGCCCTCATCAGAACTATTTTTAAATATACATATACTTTTCTTTATATAGCGGTATTTATATACAGTTACTCAAAAAGCTTTGTCGGTGTATATTGTATAATAATTGCAATAAAGCTTGATAGATTCCTTTGAATATATTTTAGGGACCTTTTTTGTTCATAGTCTAATCGTCTGATTGATTGACCTTGCCGGGAATCAAGCCTAGATCCATCCAATTGCTAGATAACACATCTCACCACTAGACCAAATGTGCGTTGCACGCATGGCCACTATGAGCGGACCAACGGAATGAGTAAGGAAAGCGGGCAGATCGCACGACTACGCATTGCCCCCCATAAACACATCGGAATTATTATTTTATGTTTTGTAATAAAAACCATATATGTGGAAATTTTATGCCGACATTTTCCACTAAATAGTGCACCCTCCGTCGCCAATTTCTTTCTCCTCCCCGCTGAACAATGAATAAAATTCGCGTCGCGAAAAAATAATATGTAAATCTGTAGCCATATAAAATGAAAACTTTTATAAATCGCTTGGTATCCGTGCAATAAAAAAACCAATACATTACGAACTTTATCATGCGAAGTATTTAAAATTTTAAGACTGTTTTATATTTAGATTTTTATTTATATTGTTGTTTTTTTTTTATTTTTCCTTTCTTTTATTATTTTTTATTGAGAGCAAGATATTTTTTGTCGATTATTTACAAGGGAACACAACATCCAATTTTTATCAAAAACATTATAATGATGAGTTTTAACTCTAGTTTAAAATATTTGTACACCCAGTCCTTTTTTTACGCGATATTTTTGGACGCACCGCTACATTTTTTTTCGCGCTTCACTCGTTTTTACGCAATTTTTCCCCAAATTTGTTTTAAACATGACATTTATATATGATACTAGGCATGTACGTTTCATTATTTTTTTAAATAAAAAAATTTGTGTATTTTTAAAACTTAATTTTGTAAAGCATTCCATTTTTTTAAGTATACATACAATTGCCAAATGTTGACAACTGTATCGGAATTTATGTTTAAGGGTGTGTAAAGAAATATAATGCAATTGCGTGAAATCATTTTTTATGCGATTTTTTTACGCGCCTTTTTCTGGAACCAATGTATCGCGTAAAAAAAGGACTGGGTGTATTAAGTTTGGGCAATAAACGCATATATATTATGACACAAATATTACAAAATATCTTAAAAAAGGATTTCTTATTGTCATTTTCATAATCGAATTTGAATTGTTGAAACTTTGTACGATTCTACCTGTTTTGTCACGGTACGACACGGGTTTCGCCTTTTGGCATCTTCAGGCATTCTATCACACGGATGCAAAAGAACCGACAGTTCTAACTTACTAAAAATTCTCTAAGTCTCTCAGTAGTCAAAGTTTTAACAATTCAAATTTGATATTGAAATTCCATCAAGCACCTTCGGTCGATATCATAAATTTTAATAAAATAAAAAAGGAAAATGAATTAATTAACTTGTTTGTATTGTTAAAACTTTGTATGATTCAGGCATTCCATCATAAGGATGCAACAGATCTAACGATAATTAAAATTTGATATTGAAATTCTGTTAAACACCTTCAGTCGATATCATATATTGTATATTCGAATATTTGACAATTAAATTAAACTTTTCACCCGAATGTCCCTTTAGTAGCGGCATTGATTTTTTTTTATAACCCGCATGCCACCACTCGTATATCAATTCATTGAAATGTTCATTCTTTTTTATAAATGATTTTTTTTAATTTTATCTCTCTATGCGTTTGAGCGTTTCATTTTTCATCCATTATCAAAGTGACAATTTTGATTTTGTAACACCGTTAACAACTGCAAAAAGAAAGAGTAAACAAAACAAATGTGCACTGATTAAATAAATACATTGCATATTTAAATTTGAATCGCGTAAGCTTTTTGAGATTCCACACGTTTTGTCACTAGCGTCCCGAGTTTCGCCATTAGGCATTTTCGGGCAATCTATCACACGGAACTGTCAATTATCTGTCATAAAAACACGTTTTTAAGCACTTTTTTTACAAAATATAATAACAACTGAGTAAAATTAAGTAATATTTGAATTGTCAAAACTTTGTACGACTCCACATGCTTTGTTACTGGCGACCCAAGTTTTGCCTTTCGGCATCTTCATGCATTCTATCACACGGATGCAACAGAAATATCTGTCATCTGTTATAAAACAATACTTATTAAGTACTTTAAAATAACAGCAGAGTATAATAAATAAAATAGTAAATGGAGTAAAATTTGAATTGGTGAAATTTTTTAAAATTCTACATGTTTCGTCAACGACCCAAGTTTCGCCTTTCGGTATTCGGTTTCGGAAAACATTTGAAATTATACAAAGTTTTAACAAGTTAAATTTTATATTGAAATTCAATCAAGCACCTTCATTCAATATCATTAATTATATGGAGAACGGATAAAAGCATTTTATGGACAGCGGCTGCACTCACTTTTTGTATCCTGTGAAGAGTTAAATGACAGAAGCTTTCGACAATTCATTCTCATCATTCTGACACACCAACAACTTGGCTTTCAGCAGGATTTTTAATACCTGTAAAATAATTATAAATAGTTTTCTTCTCTCCGGCAATTTATTTTATGTTAATATAATAAATAGTGACAACACTTTTTTTCTTTTGATTTGCATGGTTTTTTATAATCAGTTGAAAATTTTTCTGTTTTAAATTGAACTCAAATTGCTTGTTGCTTTAATTGTGTTAAGATGGGCATTATGGCAACATTTTTATTCGCGTTATTCTAGGAATAATTCTCAATTGAAGTTCTGGACAGAAAATAATTCACGGCGAATTTATTTGGATTTCTCCCGGCAAATGACGTCAGTGGCAGCTTGAGAAATAAATCAAGATACCCAGAGATACAAGAGAGTCAAAAGGGGGACAAGTTCGTAATAAAGTGTTTCACTTAGAATACGTCGAAAATACACGACTGCTTTTATAAACGCAGTGGCGTTTCTGCTAATGGGCTAAGGCATAAATATAATAAAGTTACACAAGATATGAATACATAAAAATAATTTATGATATCGACTGAAGGTGCTTGATGGAATTTCAATATCAAATTTGACACCTTATTATTTATCAACTTTGTACGATTCCACATGACTCGCTGTTAGTTCTGTTGCATCCGTGTGATAGAATGCCTGAAGATGACGAAAAGCGATTTCCCGGGTCGTTAGTGACAAAACATGTGGAGTCGTACAAAGCTGTAACATAAAAATACATATAAAAAATGTGAAAAATACATAGTTTATGATTCAAGTTAAATTTTAAATATAATACAAAACAAGCAACTCATGCCTTGTCATTTAAAAAATGTATTTTATATATTTGCATCGTTGTTTATTTATTTTGTATGTAACGTTATTATTAATAATGAAGGCGACAGTGGAACGTCATTTCTTTGATAAAAATTTAAATCTCTACTAATTCACATTCTTTTCGCTTAGTTTCTTCAAACTAAGCGAAAAGAATGTGAATAAGTGTAGATTTAAATATTCTTCCATCCATTATTGCTTCCAAAACAATATTTTAAGCAATCGGTGCTTCTTTTTGAATCGTGTTATTTCAAAACCGTATATAAAGAGAATCGATTGTAATTATATAACATACGTAAAGAAAAGCGGCTCTTCATTGGTTCAATTGCGGTTCCCAATATCTCTTGATAAAAATATATTTGTTTTCTTTCCCCGTTTGTATTTTCGGGAGTTTTCCTTTGTGACAAGATGCACGCATGCAAAAGCAATGACATTTTGTATTTTACAGATTCTCTGCGAACTGCTGCAATATGTATTTTTTTGCGACTTTCGCAGCAATATTTAAATAATATATTATACCATTTTTCTATGCTTGCATTTTGTGCATTTTTACATCATCACTTTTAATATGTTAACTATCACTTCTTGGGAGAAATGCATGATATTTTAAAAAATAAAAATAAAAATTTTGTACTACTTCCACAATATATTTTATGCTCACGACCATTTTTGCTTAACACGAGCATTATCAACTGATTACAAATTACAAACCAGCCTATTAATAAACACTTTTAAGTTGATAGTAAGCATGTAGACAAAACCAAAGGTTCAAAAACTAAGAAAACATAAATGAATAGGCTATAATAATTTATTTCTTTTTATAATTGATAATGCTCGCGATGAACGAAACCAGTTCTGATTATAGAAACAATTAAGATTAGCGTAGAAATTATATTAATTCTTAATTTGTGTGTTTAATTATACGTGAGATTATATGTTTGATATGGTATGATGATAGGAAAAGGTTCAGAAGAAATTTTTGAGACTTCTTTACTCGAGAGCCTTTTCAGGTGTTAAAATTTTAATATTATTGTACAATACCTTAGTGCGAAGTAGGCTTGAGAGTGGGTCTATTGTTTGGGCCCCAGAAGATTTGAAATATGCCCTTATGGTGGAAAAGGTTCAGAAGAAATTTTTGAGACTTCTTAACTTGAGGGCATACGGATACTATCCGTGGCTTTATCCAACTGACTTTCTTTTAGGTATGCTCACTTTTAATAGTTTGAAAAATACAAGAGAAATGTATCTAGCCACTTATTTCTTTCGACTAATTCGAGGCCAAAATGAGAAATCTGCCATCCTTATTAATATCAATGTGTATGTTCCGGATAGTTTTTTAAGAAATCGTGTACATAATTTGTTTGTTCTTCCAAAGTGTAGAACCAGTCTGCCAATGGGGATGCCAATGGTAAGAGCATTAACAATGTTCAACAGTATTGTCTCGGCTGTTGACGTATTTCATGCGGACGAAAGTGAATTCAGACGAATGCTATTTTTTCAGTTAAAGTAGTCATTTCATGAGCTTACTTGGTTGACTTTTTTTTGCAGTCCTTATTGATTGTTTTACTGTGTATTTGTTGAATTTTTATATTTAAATATGTTAATATGTTACGGTGCAAAAGCAATGAATTGATAATTTGTAAGTTTTGTACCGTGTAGTTGTAATAAATAAATAAATAAATGATTCTTTATATTAATGTTATATATGAAAGCCCAGAATGTTCCAATCTCTCGTTGACAATATATTTCTGTGTACTTTTAAAACCTCTGTTTTGCGTATAGTGTATCATCAGTGTAAAAAAGCCCTGAGTGTACATAATTAATAAGCCCTACTCTTCACAATTATTCGCCTCACCACTGACAAAAAACGCTGTACGAGGTCCCAGTATCGAATCCCCGATAAGAAACAAATCGAATTAGTCTCGGATATTGCGGGCGCAATAGATGCATTTTGATTTATCGTTGAAAACGAATTCGTAATCGGTATATCTGATCAATTGAGTGTTATGCTTCCATCTTTTGTCGAATTTATTTTATGTCTTTGGCTATCTGAAATAAATTTTAAGACCAATGTATGTGTAATAAATTGCCATAGATGCATTTGTTAAAATAAAATTGTCTATGCGTCAGTATATATTATTTATCGGTTGATGCATTTGGTCGATTTTTAAATCATGTAATAGACAATTCGACAACTTGGAACTATCGATATTTAGATAGTTTCTTTGGGTTTTTTTATTATTATTAACACATCAGTGATTTTTGACTTTATTTAAGCTGAAGTGAAATAAAAATTTAAAAAAACACAAAGTTTATTACTATTTCCACACTTTTCTTATAAATTTTTAAGGATCGGCTTAGATCAAAGTGAGTATCATCAACCGATATGTTATCCATTATTCTTTATACTTTTATATCACATATAATATATGATATCGACTGAAGGTGCTTGATAGAATTTCAATCGGAATCGTACAAAGTTGTAGCAATTAAAATTTATTATATTACAGTTTTTACGCGGTAAATATGCCAAAGATCATTTCTAGATCGCAAGTTGTTCATGCGGTTAATTAATGCTGTGTGAAATTGCTTGCGATAAATTGCGGGCGAGAATTTTTTTTGTATTCAATCTAAAGAAGTATATTTAAATTAAAAAAGTGATTAAACCTTGGAATAAGATTAAAATCTTGTATCTGACATTTAGTTAGTACAAAAATACGATATTTACTGTATTTTTTCACGTTGTTATAATTTGATAGGTAAAGCGATGTTACCGATTCGTATGGTAGATTACGACATGTCAACTGTGGCTTAGCTCCAAAGAAGTTAAGTCAAGTGTGAATATAAACAGATCATACAAACATGCCCCTTTATTCCTGTGGTTTCCAAAATATTTCACCGTACAAACAAAATCAACGAAAAAGAATATTTAGGTAAAGAAATCATAATGAGAGATCATACTGGTAGCTGGAACGCTAATTTAAAGTTTTAAAATATTGTGACTTATGTGTTATCTTGTAGGCGGATGAAAAAAGTTTTTTTAATTTAGTTTTATTCACTTGAGTCACAATTTCTGTAGGCAAAAAATAGCACATAGGGCAGTGTTTTAATTCTCATGATATCATACCCACATTATTTTGTCAACTCCGGCTTTAATATCTTATAAAACACAAAAAATATCGAAATTGTCAAAAATTTCACAGGTTTTGTCACTCACTTCCTGAATATCACTTGTCGGCGTCTTCAGACTGTTCTTTGCACCCTTGTGATATAATGCCCGAAGATGCGAAAAGATGAAACTTAGGTCGTGAGAAGTAATACTTGTGGAATGGTACACAGTTTCATAAATTCAAAAAGTCGATTTCGTAAATATTTATTTTTTACAAATGGTTGTTTTACAGTTAATTATTAAAACGTTTTTTATACGGAAGTTTGTTTTATCTGGTGTTTCTTAATGCATGGGCCGCGAAAGGATTCTGCGTGAGGTGAGAGCTTAAAGAAATATGAATGTTTAATCATTTGTCACATTCTTCATGATTTTATTTAAAATGACATTGTCATAGAAAATTTAGAATGCAGCTTTACATTTTAATTAACAAAACGTCAGTTAAAACCTTTGTTAATTGAATGAAACTAATTATAAATATTATACAAAAACGAAGTTAACATCTTAAAAGCGAAATGCAGTATATTTTTCTTTCACTAAGATCCGCCAATTTGGGACGGCAGGCTTGGATATGTTGTGTCCCAAATAAGCGGAATAAACTGTTTTAAGGTTTATACAAAACATTTTTTTTTAGAAAGATGTTCGACACATAGTTTTTTGATAGTTGGTATCTCTATATAAAAGAAAAAAAACCCATTTATATTTTAATGTGAGCTGATTAATATTTGTTATAAAACCCTATCAAGAATGACTCATTAACAAGATTGTTAGTGAAAATTATCGCAGACAATTGTGTAAATATTATTAAATTTGTTTAAGCTGCAATTTACTGCTAGCCTAGGGGTAAATGTTTTCCCGTAATTAATAACTTTGGTATATAGACGGTGCTAACTGTTTATTTTACATCAGTTCTGTTGAATCCGTGCGATAGAATGCCTGAAGATGACGAAAAGAGGAAACCCCGGGTCGTTAGTGACAAAACATGTGGAAACGTACAAAGTAATAATTCAAATTTGATATTGAAATTTCATCAAACACCTTCAGTCGTTATCGTAAATTTAACATATATTTATTTATTTATTGTTATGCGGTACAAAATTTACAAAGTATGAATTGATTTCTTTTGCAACGTTAACATATTTGAACATAAAATTTAACAAATACACAGCAAAACAATCAACAAGGGTTGCAAAAAAGTCAACCAACTAAGCTCATGAAACATATACAATAACTGAAAAATAGTATTTGTGTATTTGATTGTACAGTTTTAGAAGCGAAGTGTATTACTCAGCGTCTAAAACAAGGGGTAAATGTAGAATGCGTGTGAATTTCACCCTTATTCAATAAAGACGATATGGATATCTTCATTTTGCTTGTATAGCTTAATGCACTGAGCTCTGATCAAGAAATTCTGGAAAGCTTTCCTGTCTTAAAGTTGACGCGTTGTTTAAGTTTGGCAACTGTTTTAGACATCCAATTCGATTAGTCTTTGACATTGAATATAACACGTGATGAAAAAAAAAGCAATTGAATAACAGATTTACCAGTATATTTCGAATAAATAAATGGTTTTATTTCGAGATGACAAGTGATGTGATTGACGGAATCGGAAATATTCAACAAAAACGCACAAATACGATAACTTCTATGGTGGGATAATATTTAAACGATATTAATCGATAAATCAGGGAACGATAAAGTGGGATTATTTAACCACGTTCTTGTGGGTGTATTATGGTTCCCGATGATATATTATTGATTGAATTGGCATTTATTTGGTAGAACTCCATTATAACACGGTGAAAAAATAGCAATGTATTTTAGTTCTACAAAACTTTTCAATCAAAAGATATCAATTGTCACGCGAAATTCTAAGCGAACAAACAATTATAAGTCTGTCGCCGCTCCTCAGACCATTGCGAGGGGCATTTAAGATTATTGAAATTGCCGCCTGTTTAATTTCACGTACATTATTTTTTTCAGTTTTATTGCTAGCAGGAAATAAGCTAGGTCGTTTAAACAGAAAAGAAGATGTATTGTGTACCTTTTCTACACAGCTATATATGTTATATAAGAAAATGTATGTTTAATCATGCTTCTGACGATGACGTGAGTCGAAATTGCTATCAACTATATCTTACAAAAAAATTGTTGAACTAAGATACAAAGCTATTTTTCACCGTATTAACTTTAATAAGATATTATATATAAAATAAATAAGAAGGAAAGCGGTGAATGCAGTTACACTTATTTTGAAATATACATACAAAAATAACAAGTTTTATCCATCTTTTTTTGAAGAGTAAGTATAGAATGAAATATTTAGGATATGATGTATGCTAAGTTATGATTGGAAAGAAACAATAGACATCATAAACTGCCTTTGAACGTAATTCTAAAATTAATTGTATCGACAGCGGAAACTCGATCAACCGTTCTCGCATAATACGTTTTCCCGGCTAGAAAGCTTATTTTTATAGTCCCGGCAAACTCCCATAAGAACAATGTTAAATAATCCCGCATTGACCGTTTACCGATCCCCGATTCCCGATTTCCTCGACAAACCGTCTAAATATTTTGGTCCCGTCACAAATATTATCCCGATTGACCGTTTCTATTGCATATTTCTCCGTATCTCGGAAAGCAAGTTTGACACAGCGGAGTGCAGATTTAATGTCTAGATACGATGGATTCCGCTGTACATGTTAGACGTAACGCATTGGACGCATGTGCTATTTTTCGGGTTGAAATCCACCACACGCGTATTATTGTTTATGATGCAAATGTAGAGTTGTTTAAAATTCATGATAATAATGATTCCTGTACATAGAAACTTTTAGTCACAAGCTTAGTAATAAGTCTTTGTTCCGATTAAAGTGTCAAATAACAAAGAAGCAAACTAACATAAAGGACTTTAAAAAAGACTTGTTTATTATTATTTGAAGCTTTCCCGCATTCACCGTTTCCCGCAATTACCGTTTTTTTTCAGGGTCGCTTGGAAAACGTAAAATCGAGGTTTCACTGTATCAGTATTTGAATTCAAGCGCGTCAGAAATGCAACTGAAGTCATTAAAAATAACTACTCGACCACGAAATCTACATTTTTTTCAGTATAGTTTAAAAAATAGTTATGTAGCATTTTGAATTGTATGAAAACCTCGCATTACATCGTGAAATCAAAACACATTCATTCATAGTTGTTTCAAGATATTCAGATAATAACCACCCTCAAAAACTAAAACTTGAAATGACATTAAATCCTCCCAAAAGTATTAACAAACGACATAATGTATTTTTATTAAAACAATCACGAGGACAGTGCCATCTAACTAAATGCGAACCAATTATCTAAAGCGATTTTAATTTAAAACATAGACAGTTATTATTATAAATTTCATTTGATCGAGCTATCATTTATATGTGTTTGGGGATGAAGCTGTAGGGTGGGGGTTGTTAATTCTGGAGTCGTAACTCTTAATTTGGTCGCCCATACACTTAACGTCGCGATAAACTTTCAGAGTGCACCCCTAAATGGGCAAACTGTGAAACAGCCGAACGATTTTGTGATGGGGTGTTTTTTGTTGCAAAAGCAAACGTGAAGTAAGAGAGAGAATTAAATTAACTTATTAAATAACAGATTACATTATCATTAAAAGAATGAAGAGTCATATATTATATTAGAACGAGACTTTTTAAGCTTTCACTGTATTCAATTCGTAAATACTGTTTAATTAGACTATATCTCTGTAAGGTTTTGATCTACTCACGTATCAAATATGGAAACGGCGGATTGTTGTGAGTTGAAAGCCGAAAGAAATGGTGTTGTAAAAAATTTTGTATACGAGAAAATTGTTGTATTAAAAAATATGTTGATTTGTCTAGATTCTAGTTTCTCAACCGGTGGTCCGCAATATGATATTATTTCGACAAACAAACGAATTTTTGAATTATAATTTTTTGTTCTGTCTTGTATTAGTATTGTTATATCGGCATACGGTGTTGCGAAATTAATTTTTTATAAATTATTATTATATTATATATAAATATTTGATACTAAAAAATACAAACAAGATAATCTCGATGAGAATTTTACTCGAAATCAACTGTTATCGTAAGCTTTATCAGGAACGATTTCGCATATCGCGAGTATTGTTAACCGACAAAAATTTACGTTCTATATTTTTATATATACAAAACCTTTACTTATAAGTTACACCCCCTTTTAAGATCCTAACTATCACTTCTTGATGGAAAGACACGATATTTTAAATAATAAAAGCACATTTTTAGTATTTATTTCCAAAATATATGTTATGACCAGGACCGGTTTCATTCATTGCGAACACTATCAACTGAAAAGCGACAGCTACATTTCAAAGGTTAAGAAATTACTGTTATGATGTAATTATCATAAATAATTATTATTTTAAGCTTTCCCGCATTTATCGTTTTTTTATTTGGGATCTTTTGAAAAATGTCGAATCGGGGTTTTACTATAACAAAAACTGGATGTGAGAAAAGCTACATGTTAGCTGTTAATTTTTTCTTAATATTTCTTTATAAAATAATAAATATTGAATTCTCAACGGCCCCCACAAAAACAACTGTTTTTTTTTTAATTTCCTTTTTATGAAATAAAATGATCTATTTTCAGGTGGATATTTTGTGTAAAAAAATATTAAGTTTCACTTGTATTTTGACATTCATTTGTTACTTGTTTGCGCTCTGATATGCGAGGGTTAAAACTTTGCCAGTCAATCCCTTTTTGTGGGGCGGCTTATTTAATGTTCATCGCTAGTTTTACAAGGGCCATCCTTGGACCCCCGGCTACAATTCGCAGCCCCCTCATCCGCAGCAAACTGAAACGCAAGACGAAGTGAATCTAGTAGTAACATAATCATTAATCATACCAGCGATTCTCTCGCGTATTTATTTCATTTCTTTGCCCCGCAACGGCGAAACGAACTAAAGTTATTCTTTTATGTTGCAAAAGTCGTAATGTCTGCTGAGATGTATTCTTTTATTTGCTTCTATTCTTTGGTTACATCATTACTACGTCGGTCGCCAGGTCCACATCTAGGAAGAGGCAAATGCGACATTTGCCTCAGGTTGTTGATTTTGGGGACGCAAAGAATGTTTTTAAGTTATAAATAATACGGTGAAAAAATAGCAATGCATTTTAGCTCTACAAAGTTTATAAATTAAACACAGTGGAACCCCGATCATTCGTTCTCGCATAATACGTTTTCCCTGATGAATCGTTTATTTTTTATAGTCTCGTCAAACACATATAAGGTGCTCGATGGAATTTTAATATCAAATTTTAATTGCTACAACTTTGTACGATTCCACGTGTTTTGTCACTAACGACCCGGGTTTCGCCTTTCGGCATCTACAGGCATTCTATCACACGGATACAATGGAACCTCAATGGAATTCTAATACACGGAAACATGTGGAATCGTACAAACTTGTAACAATTCAAACCCGTAAGAACAATGTTAAATAATCCCACATTAACCGTTTCCCAATTTATCGATTTCCTCGATCTATCGTTCATATATTATGGTTCTGTCTCAAATATTATCCCGATTGACCGGTTTTGGTAGATAGACCATTATATCCAATACAATTTGTGGGTGCGAGCACATAAAATTTTATATAGTATATTTTATAATATATTTTATAATATTAAATTTTATATTTATATTTTTGCTTTAGCAATTGAAATTCAAAATGTACAAATGTTCAAAAATCTAAATTTGATATTGTAATTTCATCAAGCACCTTCAGTCGATATCGTTAATTATTTATTTATATGTACTGTATTCAAGCGATTCTATAATATGTTAAAAACGGTAAAATTATTTGTTGCCAGGGCAGCAAAAAGGCTTGATAGGGACCTGGCAGATGTAAAGAAATGGATCTTGCAAGTCATTTTTGAAGTATTATTTGATGTCTTCTTTTGTAATAATTCCATTGTATAAAACATTGGAGTTGTTTTATTAATGAGCTGTATTAAATACGATGACCGAAAATTCAAATGAGCTTTCTGCAATCAATCGCTCCCGGTCTGAAATAAATGAACTCGCAGAAAAACATCTCAACGGCAATTCTACAAAAACAGCTTTTACCTAATTGCCCAACTTTTCATTTCGGGAATGATCAACGATATACTCATGTGACATGTGTAAGATAAGTTATGAACTTATCGATCTCTGTTCACATTTTTTAGACTCCGTGTGTGTAGCAAGAAATGTGTTTGTTTCTTTTTTTCTCAAGGAATATTAAATACAATCCTATGGCAAAGTTATAAGCAATATTTATGATGGCGATTTATTAGTTGAAAATTTTAAATGCAAATGCGACAAAACGATGACGATATTAAAAAATAAGCCACCGATTAACACGCAAGACAAAAAATATTCCATCAACATGTGTATGTACACTAATAGTTTAGATTAGTGATTTAAATACCCCTGGCAAAATCGCAAAATGAGTTTTATTGCAAAACACAAATGCATATTTTCAAGTATCTGATTTTATACAGATCTATTGTAAAATTTTAGATATTATACAAAAATATTAAAATTCTTTTTGTTAATATTTCGAGAGTATAAAAAAAATACGTTCCCCTAAATATTTCATGACTACGGAAACGTAATTTTAATTATATGGCGTTCTTAGTAATAGCAACACATTTTTAAGTATTTTTTTCCACAACATATTTATTTTATGATCAGGACTTATTTCGCTTATTGCTAGCATTATCAATTGTTGACAAATTTGATAACCTACACGATAAGCGAAACAGGACCTGATCTTTATTATATAATTTATTTGAAATAGTATATAAAACTTTGTTGTATTATTTAATATATTGTTTAACATAATGTCTTTCCACTTAGAAATGATAATTAAAACCTTCAAAGTGATAGATTCTTAGCATGAAAGATAAACACAACATAACCGCCATCTTAAATTTTATTTTTGCACGGCATCTATAATATATTCCGTATTTATCGAGGCTCTACTGTACATGTTTACACAGATAAAGTCTATTAGAATAGTTACTTATGCCGTTTTATTATTGCTAGGTAAGATAACATCTACAACAAAGATTCCTTTCCAATTTTCTTTTCTGAACATTACTTCCAATATACAATAGTGCACTTTGTACAATCTCTGCAAATCTAGCTGCTATTTGTCGCTCTTTTCTGTATTTATTATTGCTTTTATTGCTATAAAAACTGGGGGGAATAAGACGTTTTGCAAAAGAGAATCCCCTCTTGAAATTGTCTCGTTCGAGTTGTGTTGCAGCATAAAAGATATGCACATTCAAATGCGCTTTGAATTATTATCGATTCAAAATAATAATCTTTTTGTCCTGAATAATTTTTACTCCACAATTGCTTTAAGTGAGACTTTTTTTATTCAATTCGTATTTTCAAATTGTTTCATATATATTTTTAAGCCAGTTAAAGGTATATTGCTATAATATAAATATAACTGAATCATAATTAAAAGTATCGGCCGTGACATGATTTTTCATGGTTTCCAAAACTATTTTTAGGGCTAAGGAGTCGTACAAGAAACACAGTTTCGTGTCCATCACTGACCAAAAACACGACCCCGACTCTGGCCAAAGCACCGTGACTCCACAGCCTTTTTATATCTCATTTTAGATAATAAGATATTACTTATGGTAATATTAATTATATAGTTTCGACAGATTTTGTAAGTATATAATTTTTGGTAAACATAACAATGCAGATGATATTAAAAAACCACGTTTATACTCCATGTAAAAGGAAAATTAAATTAAACTTAAAAAAGCAAATTCTCAGCAAATGGATTTAGTCTTGTCTGGTTTTCAATACCTTACTGACAATCTCATCGATTGGGAAATTTTAAAGAATGAATGGGACTGCTAAATTAGATGGGTAATGCACTTTTCATTATATTACAGAATAAAGTCTTGGGTTATTTTTTACATTAAGTATTTCTAGCTGCTATGGTTGTTATCTACTTCAATACAAGCTTAGATATTTAATTAACTTGTTTAAGTTATTAGACGGAATATACCAGCCTTTTAAATAATATTTATATTCAAGTTAAAATCGACAATTCGAACACTGAATAAACAAAAAAACGTGCTAATTTTATGAAAAATAAAATGCATATATAATTATCATTCTCATGCTAACATAGTTATACGAGAAATATTTCATATTATTATTATTATCAATACGACATCTCTATGATATAAAACTTTCTCTATCTCTATGGGTGACTAATCGCATTTTTCTTGTCTATGATACCGGAAATGCGTCAGCGTTGTCGGAAGCTGCGAGTTCTCACCGGAAACACGCCGCATGTCCTCTGGAGCGTGAACCGAGACGACATCTATTGATTGCCGCTGGAGGCTGACGTGCAACTGTCATTATATTCCCGGGCATTTTCGACAAATCGGTCGTGTGAATTATTTAACGCTTTGTATTTTAATCATCCAATCATCGAAATTATTCGAATATTCAAGATGATAGCATATAATATTTAAAATATGATATGCAACACCTTAACACTAAATGAATTAAACATCAGCCGAACAATAGACGTTCTCTGTAAAAAATGGGTGTTTTTTACAAATAAATCACCAAGGACAAGGAAACAAGGACTACGCAAGAGTTTAAAATAATAATAAAAAAAATTAAATCTTCCCTATTAATTTCCAACAATCAGGTTTTACAAAAATAGATACATATGAGAAAGTTTTGTAAAAGGTAATATTAATTATATCTTATTCATTAAAATAGTATTTTAAACTTCTTCCTGTGAAATTGTTAATTAAAGAAAATCCCAAGACATTTGAGCAAACACCATTAATTTCTTTGGTTAATATATAAAATTTAATATCAAACTCAAACTCACAAATTGTATCGGATTTATCAGACAAAGATATATCTACCTAAACCGGTCAATCGGGGTAATGTACGAGACAGGATCATAATATTTAGACTATACATCGAGGCAAACGATTTATGCGGAATAATTCAACATTATTCTTATGGTTGCTTGACGTGTCTACAAAAATGAACGATCCATCCGGGAAAATTTAATATGCCAAAACGTTTGATCGGGGTTCCACTGTACATTCATAATAATTATTAATACTTTATCTAGAAATATTTAGTCGGCTTCATTTTAAGTAACACTTATTCTTTCGCAAAGCAAACAAATGAGCGATGACTTGTTTATTTTTCAAAAGTAAACAAGACCATAACGAATACGATCTCATTCAAAGACAACAATGCATTTCGACGGTTTGGATTTTCGCGTATTTTCCGTTATTGTATTGCCATGATATCAATCATAATAAAATTTCTTCGACTGTAAAGCAGTGAAAATTTTGCAATGGCAGAAATGGAAGATGCCTCGCGAGTTATAAAATAAATTGAGATGATTTATTGAGAGCTTGCTCGAGCGAACGAAGAGAGAACGCCGGGGAAACCCTCACATATTAAGAAGGCGTCTAAATTCGAAACAACTTTATATTCAAAAAAATATTAATTTTGCAAAAATATCTTATAATTTTTTTCATACAACAATCTCAATGAGTTATTTGATACGTATCCACGTAAACAACATTAAAAATATTGCTAGTTTTACATGGAGACATTGTAAATAGTCTTTGGAAAGATAGGATTTGGTGTAACTAGCTTTGTATTGTAAAACATTTTTTTTTATCTAGATATGATTTTTTAACGGTGTCAGTTGTCACTTCTTGGTGGAAAAGCATGATTGCTGAATTAAAATTATAAAAACACATTTATTAGTACTTTTATGACAATATACTTAATAATCAGGACCGCTTCCACTCATCACGAGCATGATTAACTGATCATTAAATATATTGCGAAAAAGTACCAAAATATGCGTTGTTTTTACTTAAAATAAACAAGAGAAAGTAAAAAAAAGAGCGCAAAATCTTTTAAAAATGTATAAGCTTGATTAATTTCAAACACCTGAAATTGAAACCATAAACAATATTGTAATACTATCGTAAACAGGTTTACTATATTTTCACTACCTGAATTGGATAATAAAACTATTTCACTAATGAAAAGACTATGGAATTTCAAAAATTATAAACGAATTCAACAATATCGAAAAATAAAAAAACTATGTTTGAAAATACACACCCGAAGCGTAACTACTAGCTGAAATTCTTGCGGGGATTTGCGGAGCCATTTCCCGCTCTTGTTTTATTGTTTTTCACTCTGTCTGAGTGATTATCGAAATCGTCCTCTCATCCTTAAAACTAACATCGTTAATTTGTTATTGTCAACTTTTTTAATTCCATGATGCATAATTTAAATTTAATCCTTGCGAGGGTCGTAAATAATACAGAAACTTCTTGGCGATTTTATTATTTTAGCTTAAAACTTTCAACTTTCAACTGCTTCGTTCTGAGCCACGTAACAGTGAAAACTCAAAAAAAATAATTCTCAGTGTCAATAGAGTTAAACAATCCAATATCGGGACAAAATCAGCAAAATTAACCTTTACAATTTTATCGGTGTGATATTTTTGAGTATCAACTGCTAGACGATCGAGCAATAATTGGCTACACGAAAGTAAAATGTCAAAATGTGATATAAGTGATTTTGTCTTTAGTATATATACTTTCTATTTTTAATTTTAGAGCGGCCACTAGGATGATCTAATGTTAAAAAAATTGAAAATAACTTTAATATATTAATCTCAAGTAGTGCGGTGAAGGTTTATGATATGCAATTTTGACTTAACGGTGTTTTCTCTTTTGTTTCATACCGTCGAGTTGCACATCAAACTGTCCGTTTGCAATAACGCGTTACACTTAAAAATGCCTCTGGACGATCGCGTATTTACTGACGTTACTTAATCAAATAAAAATTTCAAAATATGATTTTGTGTTTAGCATAAAAAAAATATTTTTAATTTAATAACGGCCACTAGGATGATGTAATGATTAAAAATGAAAAAAAAACTTTTCAATTGAATTTTTATGTTTATATTCAATTTAGACTTTACGGTGTTTTCTTTTTTGTTTCATACCACCGAATTGCATATCAAAATTTTTGATTGCAATAACGCGTTAAACTCAAGAAAGCCTCTTGACAATCGAACATTAATTAACATTTCGATATCAAACTGAATTTTTCAAAATGTTAAATATGTGATTTTGTTCTAAGCGTTTGAACTTTTTATTTTGAATTGAATAACGACCACTAGGACAACGTAGTGTTTACTTATTAAATAGAATGTGATTACACGTAGTAAGGTTATTTTCATATAAAATAAGAAAGATTGTCAAAATAATGTAATTGATGCTCTAATAAGATGAAAAAATAATGTAATAATAGAAAAAAAATCGTAAATTTTCATCAAACTGAGTTCTTCAGATATGCCGTAGAATAAAAACCTATTGGGAACCGGGAATCAAAATGATTATTTAATGATTCAAATCTTCGACCGATTCCGAATAGATCATTCACTAAGCTTAAGCTAAGATTAAGCTCAATTGAGAATCGATCAAATACAAAAGATAATGAGTTTTATATTGCACTTTCTCGAAAGAATTGTCCAATAATTCTTTAAGGGGTGTGTTTATAGTTTCGGTGGTATAGTAGGCAGTATATTTATTGGTTACTGGATGTCTGGGGTTCAATTGAATATTGAAGATTTAAGGAGACAGGTCAGCGCTGCCACAACACAAATTTGCCTCATTTTATGTAAAGTTATAACGTGATTCTCATTGTTAACAACAAACTAAAAAAAATGATTTTTGAGTAATTTATTGTACGAATGACACATAAATCGGACAAAAATGTACACATTTTCTTCTACTATACATACAACACTGTTTACATATTTTTTCAATATAAAACACGCCCGTACTAATTTCCCATTTTATAATGTTGATCGTGATCTAATGATTTCATATCTGCAATGAAACAAAAGAAACACGTATTCATCATAATATACAACAATATCTCGTATTTTAAATAATAAAAACACATTTTTAGTACTTATTTCCACAATATGTTTTTTGATCAGGACCGGTTTCGCTCATCGCGAGCATCAAAAAATATACTGTGGAACATAAAGTTTCCTTTACATTACTAATCTCGATAGAGAACGGCTTAACAATATGGCAGCAGGAAATCGGAAATGCAATAAAACTTTTGATCCGCCATGTTTCGATTGTAATATTTTCTACGATGGTAATGTTTGGAAAATAATTAAATAATAAAACACAACTTTAGTAACAATCTCACAATTTTATTTTATTTAGTTCAGGCCCGATTTTGTTTATTGCGAGTATTATTAACTGATACAATACAAATTACAAACAAGTATATTTTTAATTTATGATATCGACTGAAGGTGCTTGATGAAATTTCAATATCAAATTTTAATTGTTAGAACTGTCAGTTCTGTTGCATTCGTGTGATAAAGTGCCAAAAGATTCCAAAAGGCGCAAGTATATTTATAATTTATGATATCGACTGAAGGTGCTTGATGAAATTTCAATATCAAATTTTAATTGTTAGAACTGTCAGTTCTGTTGCATTCGTGTGATAAAGTGCCAAAAGATTCAAATAAGTATATTTATAATTTATGATACCGACTGAATGTACTTCAATCAAATATTTTTGAAAATAGTTTCAAATTTATATTTGAATTTTCCCATTTATTAATTCTTCTTGTATATAAACGTAGCGCTCTTATATATATATAAAGCTGATAGTATTTTGCTTATGTAATATGTCAAAAACATTATTTTGCCATTTATGTTTTGCTTTCCTACCTAGGAGATAATATAAATTATTACAACAAATGAAATTCAGTGATAGAATACCTACGATATTGTATATTTCGTCGGTTTTTGAATGCCGTGAATTTAATTCGATTGAAGATGGCTAACAAATCTTGAGTATGTTTTCGTGTAAAATAATTTCAGACATAAATAAACAACAGTAGAAAAGCAACTTCCCCCCAAAAAAGATTACGGATATAGCCATTTGTTAGCTACAGTTTCCTGTCTGGGAGGGTTCAAATGTGAAATGTTTTGCAACTTTCTTCCCCTTTTCGATAATAAAAATAGTGTGCTCGCAAAAAACAACCATTTTTTACTTGCTTTATTATGATTTTTTTGAAATTGGAATCGTTATCTAAAATTCCGATTCATCATATCGTTGGCTTAATTTTAGCACGGGTGATTTTTTTTCCGGATTTTGTGTTACGGTGATTTTTTGATTAAATTTATCGACGTATCTATTTCAAATTTTAAATGTTGAAGTTTTGTATAATTCCGTGTGTTTTGTCGCTAATGATACAGATTTCACCTTTCTGCGTCTTCAGGCATTCTATCACAGAGATGCAATAGAACAAACAAACAATAAGACACAGACTGCAGTCGACCACAGTCGAGGAGTTGACTCCGATCACTTACATAATCACAGAATAAACTTTTTTTTAGTCGGAATCGTGTTTTATGCATCATTTACGCCATTATGTCATTTCATATATTTTTGATTGATTGATACTATTTTGGTTTTCAATCAAACTTATACCGATATCTTTTGATGGTAGTTACCATAATTATGCTCTGTCTTACTTCAAGCCAATTTTCGACAGATTGACATGTTGATATATAAATTTTTGACTTAAGCGAGTATTCTATTGGAAGTATCAATACTTGGTCCGTAATGCTTAATTAATAAGATTACATTTGCCACTTATTGTTTACAGCGATATTTCACAACAAACGAAAAGATAAATCCTAATAATCAATTGTCAAGTTGTAGAAATAAATCAATTGATTAAAATATTAAATAAAAACCAAAACCATGCGTTTGCCTTTTCCGCGCTCACGCGGTATGTCAATGAACTAAAAGAAAATAAGTTTTCCCGCCAAATGGGCAGTGTTTTCTACGTCTGGCTCTGACGCCAAAAGTATCGAACGGTTGGCAGCACTGCCGCATTGAATATAATATGGCTATGGAATTAATGCGATATGTGGACGGACAGCTATTTACGAACATTTCATTTAATATAATTTATGATTTTTGACGCTTGATGGAATTTCAATATTAAATTTGAATTGTTACCACTTTGTACGATTCCAAATTTTTGTCACAAGTCAAGTGTTTTCTATAGTATTTCCGAAACATTATAATACTCAAAATATTTTATAATTAAAAAAATATGTCACACATAAAATAGTTTGAAAAAAAACACTTCACTCTTTACTTCTCACTCACTTCTTGGTGGAAATATTGTGCATGATATTTTACATAGTAAAAACACGTAAGCATATAGTACGTTTTCCATAATATTATACATTTTATGATCAGGACAAGTTTTGCTCATTCATTTGATAATGCTTGCGATGAGCGAAAACGATCCTGATCATCAAATATATTGTGGAAATAATATCAAAAAATGTGTGTTTTATTATTAAAAGTGTGCAGTGGCGTTCATTCATCTAGCACGCAATTAACAAACATTATGTCAAAAAAATAGGGGTATAAAGTTTATCGACCGATTTACCCGAAAGTACGGTGTAGGGACAAATTTGATTTGGCTGCAATAAAATGGAGTTTAATTCGAGTTTTGTGGGCCGTTGGCAGTCGATGAGGAATAATAAATGTTAATGTCTTTTAGGGCGGCCATTTGGCTGATTTTAGGGCGGAGGCCTGCCAATATTTTAGCTGCTGCGAGGATATTGCAGCTTGGTTCTTTTAGTAGAAGAAATTCCCATGATTTAACTGTCATTGTTATTACTATTGTGAACTTTTAGTTCCACAATAAAACTTGCTTCCAGTAACAACTTCATCAGTAGTAAGTGACTTTTGAAATGTCTTTTTATATTGACACTATCGAATACCCGGAATGAGTTGCAATGCCACTTAAAAAAGGAAAGTTATGTATTTTAATTCTGTTCACTCAAGTGCTTTTCGATACACAATATATTTGTTTTCCCGTCTATTGCGTATATGAATAAAACAGACGTTTTTACGACGCGTGAGCAGACCACATAGAGCTGTATATGTGAGAAAGATACCCACCAGTCCCACTAGTCCAGTGTATCAGTTGATAGTGCTCGCGATAAGCAAAACCAAGTGAACGGTACTGATCTAATGGTTGTTCTAATTCAGTAACTTTTGCGGGCATTCCATAATAACCCACCAAAATTTGATCGCAATCAGAATTGATTGAAGAACAGTATTGGAACGCTTGCATATCAAACAACCAAACAACGTACCTGCAAGTAACATTGTTTGGATACATAATAATAGGGCATAAAGTTTTCGTTTTTTAAAGGTAAAAAGTTTCTGAAAGCGCAAGCTTAATGTATGTAAAATTAAGTTATTTACGATTTCAATTGATTGATAACAATATTGAATTTGACTTATAATAAAAAAAATTAACGTTCAGTCAGTTAAAAGTGCATATTCTCTGTTATTCCCTTTGTGTAAAAGCAATGCAATTTTACTGATTTTCAGTCCGAGTGCATCAGTGCGGAAAACGCCTAAAATGCCGAAAGGCGAAACTTGGATTTGACTGTTAAAACTTGTGAAATCGGACACTTTTAAAACTATTAATTTAAATTTGATTACTCCAAATTTACCATATCTAATTAGTTATTCAGCATTGATAAATACTTTTACAATAGGGCTGTGGAGTAGTTAAAAAAAAACCAAGACGTCGACATTCAAAACCGACACGAGCCCAACTAAAAAATGTAAAATTTTGGCAGGTGTTTTACCACCTACCATTCCATTATTATATTAAATATCAACCAACCAATCTGGTCAACTGTTCATTGAAATAATTTTCAAAATCATTTATTAGGAAAATTAGTCACAGTCGCTCATTTTCACAGCCTTGTTTTATACACTTCCTCATGTTTAGACAATTGAAATTTGATATTGAAACTACATTAAGCGCATCAATTGATATCGTGTATTATATTTGTTTACTTATTGCTTTCAAAATACTAAATAGTTCTAAATGTTTCGTCATTTTCATTTCATTTTTTTGTATCTACGCTGCTACTGTGTTGCTTAGAACCGAGTTAGATCGTAAATGCTATCTCTTTTCGAATTTGTTTTAGTTATTGCTTATCGTTCGAATATATTTTATTTTATTCAAGAAATTATATAAACTTTTAGTGTAGATGAATTTCATCAGAGTGCGAGTCGTATTTCTTGAACTACTATCATGTTAAAGATCTTGCCACGCCTTCTCGTCTACGTCCATTCCGTCGGAGCCTTTTAAGTACGTTTTTTGCCGCATCCCCCGGTCGTGTTACACAACTTTTCGGCGGCGAGATGAGGTGGGCTTCCCACACTCGTTCCAAAGGAGCAAAAAGGAAACCGGGGCCCGTGAAAAGTTTTTTTGTATCAAAATCCATATAGCGAGGCGCCAGCCCGTCGGGCATGGACACGCCTACGACAGGAGGTCGCTTTTCGCGGCAAATCGCGTCACTTTTCCCGCGATTTTGCGCAGTGCGCTGCATTACCGACAAAAAAGCAATGCTTTAGCAAAACGGTATTATTTAAATAACATTTATAAACGATCAAAAATAATGGATAGATTTTTATAAGCATTTACTGAATAGAACTACACAATGATAAGTTACAAATAATAAAGTATTAACTATAACGTTTGCTTGTTAATAGGTATTCCAACTTCCGCTATCATAAAAACCTTCATTTATAATTTATGACATCGACTGAAGGTGCTTGATGGAACTTCAATATCAAATTTGAATTGTTAAAATTTTGTTCGATTTTACACGTTTTATCACTAACGATTAGTTCTGTTGCATCCATGTGATAGAATGCCTGAAGATGCTGAAAGGCGAAACCCAGATCTTAAGTAACAAAACATGTGGAATCGTACAAAGTTCTATTCAAATTTGTTAACACATGTTTTCTCACTAACTATCGGTTCTTTTCATTAATCATAATATAATAATGAATTTAATTTTTAATTGTTGAAACTTTATACGATTTCACATGTTTTGATCATCAGTTTTATTGCATCTGTGTGAAAGAATGCCTGAAGATAACCGTAAAGCAAAACCCAGGTCTTTAATGACAAAACATTCTTATAAAGTTTTAACAATTCAAATTTTCTAAGAACAACTGTGTTAACACTCATTCTTTTGTATCATCTCTCAACACACAGAAATAATTCGTGTCAATAGTTTTAACGTAAGCCTTTGTGTTAATTATTATTCGATTAATAATATCAAATTTGTTTTAGCTGCCATTTACTGCTTGCCTTGGGGTTTGTGTTTTCCTTTAATTTATACCTTTCGTATATAGACGATGCTAACTGTTTATTTTACGTCAGTTCTGTTGCATCCGTGTGATGGAGTGCTTGAAGAAGGCGTAACCCGGGTCGTTTGTGATAAAACATGTGGAATCGTTCGAAGTTGTAACAATTCATATTTGATATTTTAATTCCATCAAGCACCTTCAGTCGATATTATAAAATAACAAATTGTATTGTATGTGTTTGTCCATTATGCATTACTACACCATTCATCTGATTGATATAAAACTTTACAAATTTTAGTAGTACACCCCCGCAAATGTTTTTAGCATACCACTTCCTCCACAAATATTAAATAAATTGTATTAAAACGACACTTTTAACAACTAAATTGTTTACTATCACTACGAGTTGAATTTCTTTACTCGTAGATCGCATCAACGCGCAACGGGTCAACTAGTTAAAATATAAATTATAAAATAGCTTTCACAAACTTACTAAAATATGAAAATTACACACTTAAAACAATTATGAAGACGGCTTCGTAATCATTCGATCAATCACGAGATGCCGGATAATACCAAACAAGATACATCCACGCCATCTCAACAAATTGCACCCAGTCTAAAGTACTGCCAATATTTAGATGCTAATCTTTTCATCCCCTAATGTGTTTATCTAGGAGTCAAATAATAAAATGTAGGGAGTCTCGCTTCATTGAACATTACGTTCCGAGAGTACAAACCATCAAAAGAATTGATTTTGTATTTTTGCAAGGGTGCCTAATATATATCTCGATGACAAACATGGACACGTTCCATTACGCACGAAACATTTTGACTTTATTAGCTGACGTTCAGACCACCATGGCGCAATGACACCGCACGTGTGCTGTACCAAGCAACATTAGCAAAAAAAAAGATTTATTACGTGTTAACTATCACTTCTCAATGGAAAGGCGTGGTATTTCAAATAATAAAAACACATTTTCAGTGCTTATTTATACACCGGTTTCGCTTATCGCGAGCGTTATCGAACGCTGATAAATCAGTTAATAATGATCTTAATGAGCAAAAACGGTCCTGATCAGAAAATATATTGCGGAAATAGAACTATAAAATATGTTTTTTCATTATTTAACAAAAGTACAAAAAACGTTTTTATCTAGTATTTACAATATTTGCATATCTGTACTATATTTACATATCTGTACTATATTTACATATCTGTACTAACCACTCAATTCAATTCGTTTTAATGTGCTTGACAACACGCCTGTGTTTGCATGCGAATATTTTCAAAATGCCAAAAAAAATATTTTCAGACTATATTTGTAATTAGACAAGTTAGACAAAGTGTTTTACTTAAACTCTTCATTTATTTAATTTATATATATTATAACAATTACAAATAATTAGTATGTATTGTTTTTTAAGGGTTTTTATATAGAACAATTGTAAAGGAATTCACTGGGTAATCTCTACTAAATTTACTGTAATCATTTATTAAATATTATATTAACCGTCTCAACCCACCCTCTTCCCCGTCGTATATTCCAACTTATTATTAACATTGCTTAAGTTAATAGTAATGGCATCCCCATTGGCAAACTGTTTTTACACTTTTGAAGAATAGACAACTCATATCCATGAATTCAAAAAATATTATACAATTATAATTAGAGATAATCAAGAATAATAGATTCGTCTCGTATAATTCGAAAGGAATGTATCGCCAAGTACACTTGAGACATTAGGAAGCAAAAACCAATAAATAAATTTACTATTTATTACAAGTTATTTTACACAATATTGAATGTCATAATACTTTAAATATTTATTAATATATTTAATGTTAATAATCGATAAGCTTAGTTGTTAACTCCAAATACCGATATATATACGATTTAATATGTCGTTATTAAGGTTAATTGAAAAATCAAAATAAATAAATTATAATAAGCATTGAAGTTTTCACTTCAGTTCATATCACGTTGTTAAGTCACATTATAATTTTCGCAATTAATTGAGTTTATGTAATATAACCCTGCTCGCAAGTAAATGGTTCTCGAGGACTGCCCTAAGTAATTGAAGTGTCAAACATTAAAACTTTAATGTGTTAACAACAATTAAAGTTCTGCCAGCATCTAAAATTGAAATCGCTCTCCACGGATCAATTATAAACTTCAACCCTGCCACATAATATTCAAAATAAACACTTATCAAATTGGATAGGGGGTTGTAAAGTGTGGGGTGGGAAACGCATATATTGCGAATGTTTTCCCAACGTATGAAAATACACAGTGTCCTTTTTATCACTGTATTGTTCAGCGTACTACAACCTTATATCAGAGAATAGCTTTTATTTAATTTTTCTTTTTTAATTTATTAAGAATTACTTAAACGTTAACACAAATAATATTTTTATGACAATCGCAAAATTTTCTCAAATGTCGATTCAATTAATGGTCTCAGAGTGGATTCATTTTTTTGTCTTCTAATAAATTTTCTAGAATACGTTTAGAATAGGGTGTCAATGTTGTTTTCAGGACCGGCTAGTTGATCTTTAATTTAATGCACATAAATAGGAAAGTTAGGAAAAACCCGACCAAATAAAGTTTTCCTTAAGTCGGAGTCGTGTTTTTTTAACTACTCTACTGCTCTGTATTTTATAGATATAAAAATTAATGATACACAAAATCGTCTTAGATACATAATTATTAATACTATTTTACAATTGAACTTATTCAGTTCATAACCGGTTTAACTCACTGCGAGTATTATCAACTGATAAAACATAAATTTAAAAAAAAAACTTCGAAAAAGATAAGTTGATTTTTATAAAGGAATGATTAAGGAACTAAGCATGTAATTAAGGCAATTAATTATAATAGGTTATAATTTTAAATAATAAAAACACATTTTATTACTTATTTCCACAATATACTTTTTGATCAGGACCGGTTCCGCTGATCGCGAGCATTATTCGCGATTTTTTTTTTTAATATCATGCCTTTCCATCAAGAAGTGACATTTAACACCTTAAATGTATTGATTGAATTGGCATTCACTTGGTAGAACTCCATTATAACACGGTGAAAAAATAGCAATGTATTTTAGTTCTACAAAATTATTTTTAACAAATATAGTTGATAGCTATTTCGGCTCACGCCATCGTCAGAACTATCGATAGTTCTGACGATGACGTGAGCCGAAATAGCTATCAACTGTATTTGTTAAAAATAATTTTGTAGAACTAAAATACATTGCTATTTTTTCACCTTAAATGTATTTCAAATATATTTGAATGAAGTAAAATTGTTTGCAAATAAAATGTTTACGATCTCTCAAAATTAAATAACTTCTAATTTGTAATGTGATGATTACATCACATTAGTGTGCCTTGTTTTTATTTCATTGTCTCAATTGATAATGTTCGTGGTGAGCGAAACCGGTTCTGCTCTCAACAATATAAAACTGTATAAATAGTAATAAACATTACGTCTAACCATTTTAATGTCATATTTTTTTGTTGATTAAATTGGCATTTACTTGGTAGAACTCCATTATAACACGGTGAAAATATAGCAATGTGTTTTAGTTCTACAATTTTTTTATATAAAATATAGTTGATAACTATTTCGGCTCACGCCTCAAAAAATTTGTAGAACTAAAATACATTGCTATTTTTCACCGTGTCATATTTTCTGTTTCTATTTGCCACATTTGATGGAATAATAATTCAACTCATGAAGCAAATCTGAAAATTTCAAAAAAACCGATGACATAGAAGAGATACGGCCGCAAGCACTCTTGCAAATTGAAAAGATACAAATTCAAATTTGACAAAACTTATTAACTTCGCAGTTATAAAAAAAATACTAAAAACGGCGACATGAAAATAAGTTGGCGATGAGAAACTATAACAGTCGCAAATTTTCCTGCGTTTTTATCGCATTTTTTACTGGCCGTTTTGGCCGTTTTTATGATACGACTGGAGTCAGGCTATTATCACGTTGCTATAGTTTGATATACATCATTATACCTTCTGACCGCTAACGTCTCAAGTTTTACGACGGTTAATTTCAGTGTGTTTAATAGTTGACATATAATTAAAAATATTGTCATTTATATATTCAACAGTCAGCAAATCAACACTTTCATATAAGAGTATTTTTTTTTACTTAAATACATGATTTTTCAGGATAATCTCCCTTCGTTTGGTGAGCATCAAAGACTCTTAATTTTATTCAATAAAAACATTGTCTTTAGTGCTATTTCTACAATACAGTATAACCTCTATTTTCACTTAAGTCGGGACCGTGTAATTTGGAGTAGTGTAATTGGGGGAGTGAATCTCATACAAATTTAGGGATTTCGTTTTTTTCCGCAAAAAATTCAAAACTAAGACTATTCTTAGTTTTGCAAAAACAATATATGGACGAAATATTTAGTTACTAGATGATAAAGTGCTAATCGTCCGGCTGTGCGTGTATATTTGACTGTATACACCGTACAGGCGGCCATCTGGCTGTGTGTGTGCAATTGGGGGATTTGCGGCGAATATTTCAACCTAGCGCGTGATTCGGAGTAGTGCGATTGGAATTTCCACTGTATATTTATGACTAAGAGCGGTTTAAGATTGTGTAAATAAGACTTTAAGCAGCAATACTCAATAATAAACAAAACAATTAATAGCATGCGTATTTTAATATACCTAACGATTACAATTATCAGCCATTTGTTTTTAACGTTGAATGTAATATAATAATATCACTTTTCTCTTTTCAAAAATCCTCTGGAAAATAATAATTGTTACAACAAAATAGGTAACAATTTCTCAAAAAAAATATGTAAATGAAAATATTATATAATACAACATGTACACATCATAATGCAGTGATCGAATAATTTCCGACTTGGCGGGCGTTGCCATTTTGTTTTCATTGCGGCCATTTGCAGAGGTTCCTCGCCTCACACCCGAGTACAAACGAGCTACGCTGAAACGAAACGGGATGAGAAAACTAGTCGGGGTGGCGCCAGACAGATATTGTTCAATAATCATACTGTTCCAAACATACATAATCCACAAACCAACAGAAGAATTTAAATTATTCAAGGCTACACATATAATGAAACTTAATATATTTTCAATAATAAGACTGCTGAAATAACCAAAAATCTCTTACAAAATATTGTATGAATGACAGCCTTCTTGGCATAACCCACGTCGTATTTTCTATCTGCATATCATTAGATATCTATATACATTTTCACACTCTTTATGCTTTGCTCTCAAAATTACATTCTACATATTATATCATTCAATATTATTTTAATTCGATAAAATTCTCAATTTAACCATTATTTCTCATACATAACGTATTGTTTTATTTATTATTCTATTTTTTGCCATAATTGTAACGTTTGTCCATATACGCTATCGACAATATATTGACTGAAATTTTTCTACGAGAATTGCTCATTATTTGGTTGCCCTGTCTATCTTTATGTTAAAGAGAATAGGTATTGAATCTGTCTCGTACTGAACTAATAGTTAACGAATCGTTCTAGAATTTTAGACGCTCGTACCGTCTAACCGAAATCCATACATCGATTGCAAAAAGCATTTCATATCGTTACTCGAGCTGATTAGATCGATAGCAGAAGCGTATTCAAATACTGAGCCACGAATACAAAAATTTTAATTGAACGAGTATTTAAATTTATATTATGACTGCCACGCTACATTTTTTGCCGAATACTATGAGTGATCGGTTAACGAACAGTTCAGACTGCGAACAAATCGAATAAAGGAACACTATCACGATAGATTTTTGTGTACAAATAACGAACACATTCGGGTAGCGTACTAAAACAATCTTTCTTATCTGTAATCACTTATCTGTAAAATCTGTAAAAATCAATCGATCAGTTAAAGAACAATTCGGATAACGAAAATAGTCTTGAAATAGAATATGTTCATTAATCGATCACCCACTATATTGGCATTATTGTGTTATTAAAAACAATTAAGATTATTTCACATCTATTTTACTATGTAGATTTAGAACATTCAAAAGTTAATCCGTTGAAAAGTTTGGCTCGCCAGTCTAACTGCCGCCCGATTTTTTCATTCCGCACTCTCGGGGAGTATATACACCAGATAGGAATATTCGGGAAATTGGGGAGATCCCGCACGATCCGGGGTCTCCGGGAGTGAATAGGATGATGGAGGCTGTTGGGCGCCACTAGAGTTAAAAAGTTACAACGCTAGATGTAACTATTACAGGGATTTTCAACCACACCATTAATTATAAGAGCATTTTTTTGCCATATATTATTTCAGTCAGCTGTATTCTTACAATTAAATACTACCTGTACAATTTAATTTTTTTTTTCTTATTTTTGACGCCATTTTGAAATCTTCATTTCATCCCGGCAATGTCAAATAATTGCCAATCTTTGATAGGTAAATAGCTCCGTTCAACACAACAACAAAAATTTCGTTTTAGCATAAATTTACATTTTGAATTGGTAGTTGGTCTTTTTTGGCTAAAAGGTTTCGTATATGACTTGGAATTACAAGCAGTTTTGTATACAACACGACTTTACTCAACATAACGAAAGATTGTCGCAATGTCGAAAATGTACGCTTTACTTTAAAATGTTCATTCTTCCCTAGGAACGTCAAATAATGATCGATGACCATGACCACTACATATATTCAGTGATGTAACATATTATTGGCAAAGTCTTTAATTAATTTAATTTAATGTTTTTTATCTATCTAGCTTCTAATATCACAATTTTGAGACACCTGATTGCAGTAAGTTGATGAATGATGATTGCACTTGGAGGTTAAAATCTCAACAGAAATAAATTGATTAGTGATTCAATTTAATATGTTATTTACTATTAATTATTTTATGGAAACCCAAAAACCGTAAACTTTTAATGTTAATTCCTTTATTATTCACTCAATGCAATATTTCTACATTTACTCGTTGACTGCTGAGGTATTTTAAGGATATTCAAGCTCCATGCAGAATTGTTAAATATACCTATGAACATTATCCCGTCAAACCAGACTATACTTGTACACGAAAATTTTGACACAAATCACATTTTAGTATCAATTCGCTGAAACTTGCTGTCACAACAGTCAGTGAGTTTATATATTTGTTATGATTGTGATGGTTTTTAATTAAATGATTTTTAAAATCCCGATTTACTTATTGACCTAATCTTTAATTATCTGTTACGTTTGTCATTTATTATTTAGAATATTTTAGATTAATTTTGCTTATGGTTTGCTGGCCACGATTGGTAATGCCAGCTTCCCACACCACCCAGACCAGTTAAAATGTATATCTCCAACCGTAATGCTGTCATCTAGTGATACATGAATGTTACACACAATTCTATAAGAATATGGCGTAGACTTGGCGCCAAATATTACTGACAGCGGCCCTGTGCATCTCAAACACACTCTTTTAGCTAATATCAAATGATCGTATTTAAAAAAGCAAATATTGATTATTCATAGTAACAAAATTAATAACGTTATAATTATAATTGTGGCAGTTTTTTTTAACAAGAGCTTAAGCTGAGACAACACCTGCTGCAACTGCACTTAGTTGCACGGATGAAATTTTGTCATTGATGCACTTAGCATGTTACGGCTTTTCACTAATTTAAAAAGAAAACAATAGGTTTTCGTGTCACTACAGCAAATCTACATAAATGGCTGTTTGGTGTTTTCAAAAAACATGAATCTATTATTCAGATCTACGATATCACTGAAATATATTTTTTGTGCCATCGAATAGAGGTTTTGATGGGATTTCAATATCAAATTTTCATTGTTGAAACTTTGTACGATTCCATATATTTTATCACTAACGACCCAGGTTTCGCCTTTCGGCATCTTCAGGCATTCTATCACACGGATGCAACAGAATTGTTGTAAAATAAACAGTTGGCATCGTATATATACTAAAATTATTAATTAGAGAAAAATACTTACCCCTAGGCAAGCAGTAAATTACAAGTCGTTAGTGGCAAAACATCGTACAAAGTTGTATCAATTCAAATTTGATATTGAAATTCTATCAAGCACCTTCAGTCGATATCATAAATTTATTTCTGTTGAGATTTTAACCTCCAAGTGCAAGTGCCATTTATCAACTTACTGCAATCAGGTGTCTCAAAAGTTGTAATATTAGTCTTTAGGGATCTTCAGGTATTATATCACACCGATGCAACAGAACTGACAAATCAGATTGTGTTATAAAAATATATTGTATACAAAACTTGACGACAGTTCAGTAATTTATGATATGGACTGAAAGTACTTGATGGAAAATTTTATATCAATTTTGAATTAATTGAAATTTGACTTGGCAGTGACTGACAGTCAGCTCTGTTGCATCGGAGTGTTGGAATACTTGAAGATTTCATAAGGTAAAACCCGTCTCGTTAGTGACAAAACGTGTGGAATCGTACAAAAGTTTCAACAATTCAAATTTGAATGCTATTTTGTTTTTTAATGTTAAGTCAATTATGAGGCATATTAATATTGTTAGTTGCCTAATGTTTAATCGTGTTCGTGGTAGTTAGTAAAAGATTACCTGGTGGTGCAAAATGGCGGCTTACATTTCCTCTGATAAACAAGCAGCCTGAATGTTTTGAGAATCGCAACCCGCCGAGAATCGTAGAAAAGATTTTTTTTATTGTTTGCCGTTTGCCCGCTGAGCGATAGCTGGTGAGCGTGGGTCGGGGGAGCAAACAACCTCCGTGGAATGTCGCCTGTCGGCACTATTGTTTGCTACAATAACAAGTCCCGGGAAAACAAAATGGCGCCTCAAGATGGCGCCGTCGGCCGCCATTACGTGCCGCGGCGGAAAAACGCGGCGTCAGAGCCCCTATTCCTTTTTTGTCCCTTTTAACATATTTACAAGCTCTCCGATCTGGCCATATATACTGCATGGGTAGAATTAAACCACTTCTTCGATTATAAGACAAACGCTTATTTTATATCACTTTTAAGGCGTTTACTGTCACTTTTTTATAGAAATACATGATATATTAAATAATAAAAACACATTATTTTGTACTTATTTCCACAATATATTTTATGATCAGGATCGGTTTCGTTCATCGTGAGCATTGTGTAAATGGCATTTAAAATAATTCGTTGAACTTGAATTGTTACAACTTGGTACGATTCCACATGTTTTGTCACTAACGACTAGAGTTTCGCCTTTCGGCATCTTCAGGCATTCTATCACACGGATGCAACAGAAATGACGTAAAATATAAAAATATCTTGTAAAATCACCAAATCAGTTTTTCGATGCGCTGTGTCTCTTCCCGTAGATAATATGTGAGACATTTTGTAGACTTTCATATATGTTATATATATATCTGATATATGAAAACAATTGACTATTAAATAGGAATAATTATCGCACCACTATTGAAAATTAAATATATATTTGAAAACAACACTTAGTGTTACAGCAATGAAAGTTTTCAATTACGGATGGATGACTGAAAAATTATAAAGTTTTAACAATCTCCATTCTTGGGTGTAGACCAGTGGTTCTAAGGTGAAATTTCACTGTTGCCGCATTATAGACATCAGCTGTAATGTCTCGTGGCCACACCAAATGTGATAAAAATAGTTTCGATATTTATTTTTTATATATTACATTACACTGAATGATTTTTCACAAAAAAGAGTTGTAGGTAAAATCGATAAAATTAATAAAACAATTGTTGTTATATTGACTTGATTCATAGTTTTATTATTAAAACTGTATTTTACTTAAACTCGATTACATAATTGTGTACATAATTTGTTTGTTCTTCCAAAGTGTAGAACCAGTCTGCCAATGGAGATGCCAATGGTAAGAACATTAACAATGTTCAACAGTATTGCTTCGGATGTTGACATATTTCATGTGGACGAAAGTGAGCTCAGACGAATGCTTTTTTTTCAGTTAAAGTAGACATTTCATGAGCTTACTTGGTTGACTTTCTTTTTTTTGCAATCCTTATTGATTGTTTTATAGTGTATTTATTGAATTTTTTTATTCTTATATTTAAATATGTTGATATATTACTGTGCAAAAGCATTGAATTGATAATTTGTAAGTTTTGTACTGTATAGTTGTAATAAATAAAATAAATAAATGCTGGATAAGTCAGGTTTATTCAATCAATTTTTAAATAATAATAATTTTACAAATTCATTTGTAAAAACACATTTTTTTACATATCAATATTTACTATAAAACTGTTGGTGACCGCAGCAAAATCCTCTGGTGACCGCACATGAGAACCACTGGTGTAGACAGAGTGTAACAAGACCGTAGTTTTCAGAATTTAGTGCCCGTTTCAAAGCTTGGCGTAAAGAAATGGAAGACAGGTGACGTATTAAGGAAGTCAAATTTCCAAGCTTATCTGCTTTGCCAATATTGATAACAAAAAACAAGGGTTTCTAAATACCAATAAAAAGATTTCTTTCGGTTAACCTGCTTCAGGAATCCATCTCCTCGAAACGTCGAAAAGTCGACATCATAAATTATATTAATTGTTAATATTTTTTTATTTTTCTCCAACAATAGATGTCGGTATAAGAAGCTTTTAATTCACTTTACATAATAAACCATTATCTACAATGCACTAGTATTTATAAAATGAAAAATATAGATCTTTGTATTCTATTGACACTCTATCATAATTAATATTAAAAATTAGCAGTGGCTTTAGAAAAAAAATTTAAAAAAACATTTATAAATTTCACAAATATTTTAAATATTGACGGCATTGCATAAATATTTCGTGTCGCAAAGGTAATCGTTGGAATATTTATAGAATGCTATGTATTGTAAAATAAATATTTTTTTATAAAATTATAACTGCTTAGGATATTACATATAAGTAATTGTTGAAGCGCCTATGACTTAGAGTACCAAAGCGCTTGTCTAGTAGCGCTTGATCGTAAACCGCCACTTTATATTCGTACCAAAAACATATTTCTGATTCAATTAAAATATATTGTATATATATCAATAAACCGAAATTATTATTACAAAGTTGAGCGCCATCTCTTTTCCTAGTAAACAATTTATTACACAGTTGAGATTTCCACCATTTATTTTTAAAAAATCATAATATGTATTCAAATCACAGCTTTATAGTATTGCCCGTAGATGTACTATTGTACTCTCTATTTTAACATCCACGCTTATATCAAAGAATACAATGATAAATAACCAATAAAACAATAAATATATACATACAAAAAAATAAATGCATATATGTATATATATGTATATATTATTTCTACGTTGATCGGATCTGGCATAACACAAAGTGGCGTAAAAATAATTATAATACCATGTTATTACAATTTATTTTTCAAATACTTTTTATATTTTAATATATATTTTTAATCAAATTTGAACGTATTACGTTGTAAAAAAGCTGAATTTAAAGTTATGAAAAAGGTTTAGATTTTTAATTTATTGATCAAATTTAACTAAATTGCATAATATAATAATTAGCATCCAACATTAAAAACTATTTCATTAATTCACGCATTTTTGTTTGTGGTGAGCCGCAAAAATTTATAACTTCTTGAGTGTGCCGTGGTGACAAAAGGTTGCAGAGCACTGATATGTTGTATTCAAAAGGACAAAAATATGCTTGTACAATATATCATGGGCGAAAGCAAAGCGATCGGCAGGTGACAAAGAACCTTTGCAGGAATGAACTAAATGATGGGAAAGTTGAAAACGGGAGAAAATATATTTAAATAAGTAATACAAGAAATATTTTTTTTTATATATATTAGACTACAAAAATTTAATTTATGTACTATGAATTGAATTTATCACGGCAATAAAATATTTTTGATCTATCCATTGAAATATTTAAGTTTTTATAATAACATAAGTAATAATAAAAAAAGAATTGGCTTTGCAAATATAAATTTAGTCATTTATCACATTTCTTTACCGCGGTTACGTAACATAACCTTAATACTTATAAAATAGTTTGACTTGACACATTTGTTACAACAACTCATTATTTATTCCATTGCTAATTTAATGATGATTATTCAATGTACGATATAAAGTAAAAACATTCAGATTAAATAATCTAACTGTAGTTTGTACAATGTTTTCAAAAAATATTCCACAATGGAAAACGTATCTCGCATCTTAATACTAAACACAAAAGTGAAGTGACAGTAAGGCATGCAATGCGTGTGAGTGAAAGAGATAGAAGAAAAACTGGGATGTATTATGTTTGAGAAAAGACCAACGTTTGATTGAATATATTATATTATATTTTATTTTTTTAGTTGAAATAAACGGCAGTTTTTATAAGATTATTTATTATTTTTTTGAGAATGATATATTGTTTGATGCGACATGATTATTCTTGTTTTATTATGCGAGTTATACAACAACCGCTGACATAGTTTTCGGAACACAGTTGGCTAAAACAGCATAAGTGCACTGTCTAATAATTCTGTCGAACAAGAGTCCAGGTACGCAGGATCCTTGGACCGGAAGACCATCCTTACAGCTCCAGAAATGTTTGCAGTTTTCAGAGTCGGGCCAGTAGACTGTTGTGCTCTGGCAGAACGATCCACATTGTGTCGTTGTCGGCAACGGTGCTAATGTAGTGGCCATACTGGAAGTGGAGGTATTTTCAGGAGCTGGTGTGGTTGTTAGCGTTCCTTGGTTGGCTGAACATCCATTTGGTGAAATTTCCACGCAATCCTAAAAATAACAAATGGACGTAGATTTAATATCTTCAGCTTTCAAAAGTAGTACTACAATTGTATATTCTCATACATATTGTATTGTAACAGAACGCTTATAGAGACGCTAGACACGTGGCTTACTGGTACTTTGCCCTCTTTGAGCTAACGTCTAAACCATTGAGACGAGTGATTGGAGAGTATTGATAGTTAACATTGAAAAATATTAGAGAGAAGAGTCTCAAAACATTCGTGAAAGATCTCATTTTTTATGATATCGACTAAAGATTTTTAATGAAATTTCAATATCAAATTTGAGTTCTTTTGTAACCGTGTAATAGAATGCATGAAGATGCCGAAAGCCAAAACCCGGGTCGTTAATGACAAATGTGGAATCGTACAAAGTTTTAACAATTCAAATTCTTATTTCTCTATTTAAATATAATCTATTTTGTCTTGTTAATTTCAATTGGCTAATTTTAGCGTAGCAAAAGTTTATTTTATTAAAATAGCTATTTTTTTACATTTTACAAATTAAATTAAAATAGCAATAAGTTTTGTATTAAAAAAATACCAAAAAACAAAGCCTGTCTGTTGTGTTCAATAAAAGGCTAAATCTTCAATTAATAAATAATTTATAGAATTATTTATTATGCATAATTAAATTCCACTTTTTAATGGAAAGGCGTTTTTTTATATGATGCAATCAAAACACAATGTTTAACGCTACACAATTTTGTATTTTTAGGAAAATGACCGGCTTCGTTCATCGCGAGCTCTTAATCTATTTTTTTTTGTTATATGTTGGAATTTTGTATACCTTGGAAGCAGGGTCGAATTCCTTTCCAGCTTCACAAGTGTATTCAACACCAGATCCAGCTACGCAAATGTAAAACTTGTCACAACCAGCTGGGCTGGGCACGAAAGAGATTGATGTGGTATTCTGTGGGCAAATTGGTGGCGGTATGGTGGTCGGTGGTTGAGTGGTTGGTTCTGGGGTTGTCAGTTCTTCGGTGGTTGGTGCTTGAGTAGGTTGCTCGGTAGTTGGCTTTTGGCTATCATAACATCCACCAGGGCCTATTGGTACACAATCCTGAAACGCATATTAGATTATGTTTATTCTAACGTAAAAATTTCCAATGTTTTTATGAATAATGAGAATTTTTATAAACAAAGAGAATTGCAATTTCTTTGTACAATACGAGCTTCTTTGAGATTTTATAAATCTATTGGATACACTGTTTCGGTTACATCTAGACCAGGGGTTCTGCCATGAAATTTCACTGTTGCCGCATTATAGACATCAGCTGTAATGTCTCGTGGCCACAACAAATGTGATAAAATTAGTTTCGATATTTATTTTTTATATAGTGCATTACACTGAATGATCTTTCACAATGTACAGTTGTAGGTAAATTCGACAAAATTAATAAAACAATTGTTGTTAATTCTTTATATTGACTTGATTCATAGTCAACGTATAACTTCGACCAAAATTTTTGAACAGTGTTACTTTTAAAACTGTATTTTACTTAAACTCGACTAAATGCTGGATAAGTCAGGCTTATTCAATCAATTTTAAAATAATAATCAATATTTACTATAAAACTGTTGGTGGCCGCAGCAAAATACTCTAGTGGCCGCACATGAGAAACACTGATCTAGACTCAATAGTCTTTTTTAAATACTGCGTTATCACACGGTGAAACACGTAGCAATGTATTTTAGTTCTACAAATTTTTTTTTATAAGATATATTTTATAGCTATTTCGGCCCACGCCATCGTCAGAACTATGCTTAAACGAACGTTTGCTTATCTATATATAGCTGTGTAGAAAAGGTACACAATACATCTTCTCTCCTGTTTTAACGACCTAGGTTGTTTCTTGCTCGAAATAAAACTAAAAATTGTAAATACATGCAAGAAACAAGTTTTAAACGTTTAAGCATAGTTCTGACGATGGCGTGAGCCGTAATAGCTATCAACTATATTTAAATAAATAAGTTTGTAGAACTATAATTCATTGCTATTTTTTTCATCGTGTTATAATGGATTTCTACCAAGTGAATGCCAATTCAATCAATATACTGCGCTATTTTTAAAAAAATCACATCCGTATTATTTCTGCTCTCTTGAAATTGATACAACTTATCTTGTAGAATAGCAGAATTAAGCGCTGTCAAATAATTTCCAGAGATGTCTCTGGAACAATTATCCAATAATTGGCTGATATGTTAAGAGTACCATTAAAAATGGTGTGAGAAAAATATTCACATATTGATTGTCAAAAACGATGTCATATATAAAAGAGAGTTTAGTTGACTCACGTGACACACAGTGTCTAAGCAAGAAGCGAATGTCTAAAGATCAAAGACCCAAAAAAATGATACAATTAAAGTACTCTTATCTTCAATATAAAAACTAAAGATCCATTTAAACTAGAGGTAACCTTTATTTTTGAAACAGGATCGAATTGTTCGTCTGCCATTTTTTTACAAAAAATCGCTGTATAATTCTTTCCAGACAAAATTTTAAATAAATATGTCTTACTTTAGAAATAGGGTCAAATTCTTTTCCTGCTTCACATGTGTATTCAATTCCAGATCCAGCTACACAAATGTAAAACTTATCGCAGCCTGCAGGACTCGGTACGAAAGAAATTGACGAAGTATTCTGTGGACAAATTGGTGGTGGTATGGTGGTCGGCGCTGGAGTTGTTGGTTCCGGAGTTGTCGGCTCTTCAGTGGTAGGTACCGGAGTGGTTGGTACTGGAGTTGTTGGTTCTGGAGTTGTCGGCTCTTCAGTGGTAGGTACCGGAGTGGTTGGTACTGGAGTTGTTGGTGCTGGAGTTGTAGGCTCTGGTGTGGTTGTCATTTGACTGGCAAAACATCCGCTATTGGATATTGGAACACAGTCCTGAAATGTGAGGAAAATCTGTCATCAAAATACGCATTTCTTTTTTTTGTTGATACATAAACTGCAAGTAACTTTGAATTATTAAGTAATATTTATTCTTAAATATACGTTGATAAAAAGGACAGACATTTTTTCTTTTGGTTCGATAAAAGGTTACGATAAGCTTTTTGTATAAACTATTATTGCTAAAACGTCCATTTAAAGTTACCTTGGAAGCAGGGTCGAATTCCTTTCCAGTTTCACAAGTGTATTCAACACCAGATCCAGCTACGCAAATGTAAAACTTGTCACAACCAGCTGGGCTGGGCACGAAAGAGATTGATGTGGTATTCTGTGGGCAAATTGGTGGTGGTATGGTGGTTGGCGCCTCGGTCGTTGGTGCTGGAGTGGTCGGCGGTTCGGTCGTAGGTGCTGGAGTGGTTGGCACCGGTGTCGTTGGTGTAGTTGGTGCTAGAGTAGTTGTCAATTCAGTAGTTAGCAATGGAGTGGTCGACGCTGGAGTTGTCGCCGCTTGATTGGCGAAACATCCTTCGTTCGATATTGGGACGCAATCCTAAAAAAAATAATGGTATACCAAAACTATACTGAACTATAAAACTGTTTTCACTTTTAAGGTGTTAACTTGTGTCACTTCTTGATGGAAAGGCATGATATTATAAATAATATAAACACATTTTATCTGATCGGTTGATAATGCTCGTGATTAGCGAAACCGGTTCTGATCATGAAGTATATTGCGGAAATAATTACTTAATATTGTGTTTTTATTATTTAAAAATAAGCAATATTATTATTATATTTAAGCAGTGTTTTTTCGTACATTAACACTGTTAATTGAATCGATATTTGGACGCCATGGTTGTTTGCTTTCAGACGTTTAATATTTCCAAACGACAACAAACTTTATATAAAAAACACATTCAATATTCCCCTCTATCTATGTTTTTTTTTTTGATTTCTTAGAACTGACTTGTTACTGACCAATAAAGTAATCATACACTGTAAATGGACTGCGACGCCGTTACAGATGGTCGTACATACAATATTAGAGTAAACCTAGTCCTTTTTAATGCGATTTTGATTTTAGATGACTATTGATTGATGATTAGTGACTCAGATGTATAAAATTATTGACTCAGATAAAAAATCTTGAATAAACGTATTTCATCAAATGAAACCGAACAAATTTCAATACGTTCGTCCAAAAATTTGCAAACGATTATATTTGCAAACCGACAGTGACAGCGAATAATAAGGCGACTACAATTATGTATGCTTACAAATATTTCTGTTTTTCATTGTCTTTTAATTATCAATAAATAAATAAATATAAATTAAATTAAAAAATGCTCGAATTGAAAGACCAAATTATATATTTCCTTTTAATTTAAATTATATATTCGCTCGATATTTTAAAATAAGGTTTTTTACTTAATTTTTTCATACTCGCCATTTTTTTGTACCAATTTGTCGCTTGAAAAATGATTGGGTGCATTATAAAAATGAATTAGTCGACATGCTCTACATGCGGAGAATTCTGTGAAGTTAAACTGGAGTGAATGTTTTTTAATTACATTAATTATTTTATATAGTATACAACAAATTGAAGAAAAACAAATAACGCAAAATAATAAACAATAAATAATTTTTCTAGAATGTAATACTTCAAATACAATATTTAAAAATTTGAATTGATACAACTTTGTACGATTCCACATGTTTTGTCACTAACGACTCGGGTTTCGAATTTCGGTATCTTCAGGCATTCCGTCACACGGATATAACAGAAAGATGCAATAAATTTACAGTTTCCTGCTTCATCCAAACTAAATTAATCATCAATAAACATCAAGAATAAGTGTGTCGGTTTGTATGGTGACGACAGTTGAAAGCAATATTTTTATGCCGTGTTAAAGCAACAAAAACATTAAAATTCAAAAAGTTATTTCAAAACCGTGCAAATAAAGATCTGTGTATTAAATGTACAATTATATTTCGTACCTTTATAGCAGGATCGAATTCCATACCAGGAGTACAACTGTGCTCATTGGCGGTTCCGGCCAAGCAAACATAAAATTTATCACACTCAGGACTGGGCATTATTGTAACCGATGTGGTATTCTGTGGGCAAAGAGGTGGCGGTTGGGTTGTGGGTTCTGGAGTGGTGGGTTCCGGAGTGGTGGGTTCCGGAGTGGTGGGTTCTGGAGTGGTGGGTTCCGGAGTGGTGAGCTCCGGAGTGGTGGGCTCCGGAGTGGTTGTGGCTTGACTGGCGAAACAACCTTCTGGGGATATTGGAACGCAGTCCTGAAATATAAAGTGACGCGTATAATATCGAAATGTCAAAATACTAATTGTATTTGAATTTGTAGAATAACTAATAAGTGTAGTCAACGTAGACACGCGGACTATTATAACTAAGATTATTCTTAGTTTTGCAAAAAAAAGTATGGACTAAATATTTAGTTACTAGGCGATAAAATGCACAGCTTTCGCAAAATCCAGCACACAGTCAGTCGCCCGGCTATGCGTGTATAGCCTGGCACGTGTAGAATACACAGACGCTAGCCAACATTTGACTTTATGACGGCCGTCTGGCTGTGTGTGCAGCCAAGTAATCATGCAATTGGGAGATTTGCGGTAAATATTTCAAGCCAGCGCGTTATTCGGAGTAGTATAATTGAGGGTTCCACTGTACTACGTTTCTATTTTCCCCAGATATTTTCTTAAGTCAGAATGCCACCTGGTTCTTGCTAGATCGCGGCCCACCTAATTTATCACAGAACACGGTGCGCTTAATCTAAGGTTACATAAGTTTTAAATTAAACGTGACCCTAGTTGACCATGTTGTAATAAAAATCAAGATTCAAAATTTATTTTACGCGATTGCACAATTATGTTTGTATATTGAGAGATATATCACGTTTTTGGCATGTAAAAATAATCGCGATGGCCTTATCAGACATCAAGATTAAGTAACATCTTCTTTTGAGAATTCAAAAAGTTTAATTTACCTATTCATCGCCACTAAATCCATAGTTCATCTATGATAGTCGCCATTTTGTGAAAACTAAAATTAATTAATTATTTCAATTGTAAAAGATTTTCAATAGCGACCCTCAAAAATTGTAAGGTTATAGCAGGAATGTTGCTCAAGTGACATCTGTCAATTGTTTCATAGAATACAGCAACTCACTATGCATCAACTTGGCCTTATCAATGCATACAAATAATAAAACATTTAGCCTTTAGACTTCTTCTTTTGGGTCCAAATTTTAACTGAAAGTTATTGCAAATAAACCGTAACCAATTGACGCCCTCGAAGTCAATATAACACATGGCATCCAACAAATTCAGTCCGTTTTATGCGATAAAATCATGATAAAACCTCTCGAATACGTGCCAACAAGCAAAACTGCGATGGATATTTAAACGACGTTATATTGCACACTTAATTAATACTATGAAATATGCTTTTAAATGAAAACACAAATTGACTAGATATCTCACACGCACTTTGTTTTGTTTACTATTTATTTGTGTAAATACAAATTTTGAGCGATATTATTGAAAGACTCGTTAGATTTTGTTAGTTTACTATAAAAAAAATCTAATTTACATGTATTTAATTACGTTATAACTACTATGAAAAAAAGCCGAGTGGATATCTCATACACATCTCGTTTTATTTACATTCACAAAAAAATCAGGTGTCCCTATTGAAAAACACTTAAATACCATCATTGTTTATTATGAACATTATTCCGTTATTGTATGTCAAAGTTTAATTATTTTGTATGGTACCCACAGGCAAATCAAAAAAACTGATTTGGGATGTTTTTGGGATGGAATTTATCGGAGGAAACCCAACCCCAAAGGTATACCACAAATGTTTCTTCAATCAAAATCCTACCTGAGAAATCGGGTCGAACTCGTTTCCAGCTTCACAAGTATATTCAGTAGCCTCTCCGCCAATGCAGATGTAAAACTTGTTGCATTCTGTCGGGCTGGGGATAATGGAAATCGAAGTGGTGTTCTGTGGACATATAGGTTTTTCCGGCGCTGCGGTAGTGGTGCTTTCCGGCGCCGGAGTGGTTGTCACAATGACGGTTGTGTCACAATCTTCAGTGGTTGGTTCGACGGTTGTTACCTCGGGCGTGGTTGGTGGCAAGGTTGTCGGTTGTGGTGTGGTTGTCGTTTTTGAATAACAACCATCTGGTGATGGCCAGTTGCATGACTAAAAAGATAACTTAACTCAATATGCGATGTATTTTTAATGATTCTCGCTATATATTATATTTAAATAGGGTTATAACATCGCTTTTAATACATTGATTTTTACTTCTTGATAATATTCAAAATTCAGTGATAGTGCCCGCGTTGTGTGAAATTATTAATTGGAGTAGTGGAGCAGTTGTGTTATAGCCGGAATCGGAGTCGTGAAAAACGAGTGGTTACTTTTTGATTAAAAAATTTTAAAAAATATCTCAATGAACAATTTGCCGGATTGATCTTTAATTAAATACACTTAAATAGGAAAATTAGGGAAAAAATTTGACAAAATTAAGCCTTTTTTAGCAAAGACGTATTTTTGTAATGACAATGTATTGTGTAACAGCCTTGGTTGAAATATCTATAAAAATACTCAGTAGCGAATAGGTTATCAAGTATTGCTTTGAGTGAATGAAATTTGCATGAAATACAACACAATATATCTCTACAGTAACAGTCAATCTATATTTTAACTGTTTAAAACCTTTTTCGCCGTTTCTGATTCACAATGATTTAATTTTGTCTTTAATGTTATATAATACAAATAATAATGTGATAATTGAAATACTCACTGCAGTAGAAGGGTCGAATTCCGTTCCAGCAGGGCAGAAAATCGTGGTAAGGATTCCGTTGACGCAGTAATAGAACTTGTCGCAATCGGTCTCGTGGGGGAAGACGATCGCTTCGGTCTGGTTGAAAGGGCAGTTGGGCTTGACTCTTGCGTCGTCGAATCTTATGAGTTCTGACACACATTTCTGTTAAAATAAATATTTAATACACTACTTTACAATATCGACTGAAGGTGCTTGATGAAATTTCTATATCGAATTTGAATTGATAAAATTTTGTACCATTCCACATTTTTCATCACTTGTTTCACGGTTTTCGTCTTTCGGCATCATCGGGCATTATATCAAGCTGGTGCAACAGAGCTGACACATTACTGATATATATATATATACACATGTATTGCTACATTATTATTTCGGTATCAATATTCTGAAGAATAAAATAGGTGATGACTTTTTCGATCACACTGTGTTTGTTTATCCCGGGGTTTATTAATATTTCAATTCTGAGATCGGTTGAAATTCATTTTAAACCATCTTTTTGGATATAATATATTAATAAAATTTTAAATCTGAATGCTTCATATCGTATCTAAATAACCTTTTTTTGTCTTTCGACATCTTCAGGCATTCTATCACAAGCACGTAAATATTCTTTATTGATTGTGAAACCTTGGCGACAGTGTGACTAAACATTTAGTTCGTACCATTTACTTTCTGCGTTATCTTTTATCAGTAAATCTGTTAAATAATTTAACAGTGAAATAATATACTGCTTAAAATATTGAAAATCGCAATTAGCATATATCGAATCGGATATGGGATTCCCGTATGACATGTCGCGACAATGATAATTGATTGATTTACTATCCATTTGTTAAGTCAAGATAAAACGACAGTTAATCATTAATTTTCTCAGTATTTCGAGTACATAATTCAATGTCGCTCGAATGATAATATATTTTTTTAAATACATAATTTTTATTTATTACTTTGATCAATCAAAAACAGATAGCAACAAAAATGATTTACATTTATTTATAAAACACTTTTTCACGACAAACATAAAGAGAGAGAACATGGTAAAAAAAAATAGCAATGTATTGTAGTTCTACAAAATCTTTAAGGTATATAGTTGATAGCTATTTCGGCTTGCGCCTTCATCAGAACTAAAACCAGTAACAGAAATAGTTCTGATGAAGTAAGCCGTAATAGCTATCAATTATACATCATATAAATTTTGTAGAACGAAAATACGTTGCTATTTTTTTCACCGTGTTATAGTGGAGTTCTACCAAGTAAATGGCAATTCAATCAATATATGAAGAAAGGGAATCAAATCTAATTCGATTGCAAATAATATATATCATAAATTCTATAGCATTTTACATTTTTGAGTACATTTTGGGGTTAAACCAGTTGTATGTTAATACATAAAATGGAATTTTAAAAATCGCCTAGAAACGTTACTGCAGGGATTGCCAACCTGCGGGCACCATGTCGCCCGCGGAACAATTCGTGTGGGCCCGCCAATATTTGAACGTAACAGATTTTTTCATAAACACTAATTAAAAATGTAAATTATTTTTATATATTTGTTAGAGTTTTAATTTTTTTTTCATTTATTAATCACGTCTAATACCCGTAGAAAACAAAATGGGTGGTGCCCGCCAACCTACCGATATTTTAGAATGCGCTCTAGAGTATAAAAAGGTTGGGAATCACAGCGTTACTGTGTAGATTTAAAAGGACGTTTCAAACAATATAAACACATGCTTAGTAATTATTTCAACGATATATTTTATGATCAGGACCGGTTTTACTCATCACGAGCATCATCAAGTGATCGCGAGCATTTACAGCAGGTCCGGATCATAAAATATATTGTGGAAATTTTATTATTTAAAATACCATCCCTTTCCACCAAGAAGTGACAGTTAACACATTAAGAGAAGGGCCTAAGTTTAAGGAACGTTTTATACAAAAAAAGAGTTTTGTTTGTTTGCTACTGTTTATATTGTTATTTTACATTCTCGGATATATTAGAGTCAAACAACGGTTGTTCAATCTCTCTAATTTTTTTTAATTTCAGTAAAACTCAACGTTCACTTAAAAATATATTTAAACATTGTATCACACGGGTGCAATAGTTAATACAATATGTCATTTTATTCCATACTTGTGAATTCTGTCAATGCCTGAAGATGCCGAAAGGTAAAGTCAGTATCGCGAGTAACAAAACTTGCGGGAATGTACACAATTTGGTAGTCAAATTTCATCAAGCACTCTTGGTCGATAGTGTTAATAAAAATTCAATAATTAGTTATATAAAAATATAAAATGTTTTTCGATTCTCATTATTATTTATACCTGATAAATAAACAATTTCAAAATATATTTAAATTTAAATATTATGGCACCATAAACATTTCGAGAAAAATATATGAAAATATCTGCAACCAATTCTAACGTTAAGTACAGGTAGTACTCGACTTACGATCAAAAAATAGCATATTTTTAAATTGCATTACGCTGCAATATAGGGGAAAAAACAACAAAAAATTAAAATAAAATTGGACATGTTTTTAAATAAAACTAATACTGCTTGCTACTGATGATGATTGGATTGTACTTATATATGTTAAGTACATATGATGAATGATTTGAAATATTGTATTAATGAAGTAAATATTTTATTTTACATTAATAGATAACTATACATTTAAAAATATAATTAAATACACATGCTTTATTTTAATATGTAAGAACATACATATTTCGTATGAAATTCGACTGACAACCAATTCGGCTTACGAACAAAGTCCAGGAACGTATCTCGGTCGTAAGTCGAGGATAACCTGTACACCATTTTCCGAGCTCCACGTGGTTTTCCGGATAAGTTTTAAGCCCCGGAGCGCAATTCGGTGCTCTTTTTTCCTCCCTGTCCTATAACATATCTGATAAATCACGTTGAACTGAGAATATGATGAACCCAACACCAGGTTGGTACAACATATAAGATATTTTCATAGATTATTCTCGAATTTTTTACGGCTATAACAGAGTTACTCAAACTGTGCGCCGCGCCGTGGTTGTTCTTTTGGGTTGTCGTAAAAATTTTCATTTACAAAATATTATTAATTTATAATATGTTAAGTAACATAAGATTTTCCATGAGATAAGCAAAGTTTTGATTTGGGGCGCCGCGTAAAAAACTGATATTTTAAGAGCATCGCAAACCGAAAAAGATTGGGAACCTCTGAGCTATAACATAATAAGCCTGTCATCAAAACATAAAACATCGCAACACAAGCAAAAACCTGTAACGATCATACCATTCATCGAAATTTTCACTTGTCAATAATAAAAAAAACATGTCATTGATTGAATTGGCATTCACTTGGTAGAACTCCATTATAACACGGTGAAAAAATAGCAATGTATTTTAGTTCTACAAAATTATTTTACCAAATATAGTTGATAGCTATTTCGGCTCACGCCATCGTCAGAATAGATAGTTCTGACGATGGCGTGAGCCGAAATAGCTATCAACTATATTTGGTAAAAATAATTTTGTAGAACTAAAATACATTGCTATTTTTTCACCGTGTTAAAAACATGTCAATTTACTAGCAAGTAATCAGACGTAAATATCACACTGTCATTAAATGCCACCGGGCTATTTTTATTATTTGATAACAGATACATAATCCAGATATTGATGAAAAGAAATGTGTTGTTCTTATATATCTGTTGACAGCAATAATTATTGATAACGAACAGAACGTTCATTTTTCTTATCGATGTCATTTTTTTTCAATATTCTTAGCGATTAAATTATACACTTGTTGAAGTGTACGTTTCTCTAAATAGACGTCATTGATAATCCTTTAAATGTAATGCTTGATACCATACAAAAAATCATCAGATTTTGTCACATGACTGATACAAGACAACGGAAAATTTATCGATTGAATTAGAATTAACTGGGTAGATCTCAATTATAACACCGTGAAATAATCGCAACGTATTTTAGTTCTATGAATTCAGTTAAATGCATTGGGACAGTTAGATATTAAGAGATATCAGCAATCTAATGACATTCTTAAGACATAAAATCCAGGAGTCGTGCTATCACGTACTAGACCAGCTCTTTGAAAATAGTCAAATTAGCGGCATCAAACGAAGTATTTGAAAGAGGATTTGTATATTTTCTTATGGTCAAGACTCAAAACATTTCAAAACAGTCATCTAATTAGTGTTATTCTATACATATAAAAATGAATGTCTGTCTGTCTGTCTGTCCTTTATAAACTCCTACACCATTAATCCAATTGCGATAAAACTTTGTCGAACTATTGCTTAGACTACCGGGAATAAGATAGGATACTCAGAATTTGATTTGATTACAAAACTTAATTGAATATTTACGAAAAACATGTTTTCATACAAGACTATTGTAATACAGAATGGCCATTTATGACACATTGTATCCATAGCAACGCCGAAAACAAGAAGGATGCAAATCTGTCACATTCACTCACCTGTAGGTACTTACGTAAGGTACTGAATATTTTGAAACAAAGTTCGATTTTCGAAAAAAGTATTTCAATGTTCTATTTTTTACCGACTTTTTTGTTTTGGTTTTATGTCGCATGACAAAAGAATTTATTCAATGAGGCATTGCTATTGATTGAGGACATATGTCTATGCATTATGTTAGACATATGCATATGTTAGCGATTACTAATGATCGCTAACAAATCATTGGAACAATTGGGAATGGCTGCGCTGAATCGATATGAAAACGACTGACGTGATCGTGATTTCCAACGAGAACCACGTTTTTATGTGGATGAATTGTGTAAATTTGTTCAAACGAATCTTCCGAAATTGGTTCCAGATCAACGTATAGTGTATGACACAATTATGGATGCAATTACAAGTCAAAGTGGTAGATTTTATTTCATAGATGCACCCGGAGGCACAGGTAAAACCTTCCTCATTTTATTCATTTTGGCAGCCACACGATCACGAAAAAACATTGCACTAGCAATCGCATCATCTGGAATTGCAGCAACTCTTTTGGATGGTGGCCGAACATCGCATTCAGCACTGAAACTGCCATTGAATATGCAAATAATTGAGACACCAACATGCAATATCAACAAAAATTCTTAAACGGGGAAACTACTCACATCATGTAAAATCATTGTATGCGATGAATGTACTATAGCACACAAAAAATCACCGGAAGCACTTCAATGCACACTAAAAGATTTGAGAGGAAACAAGCAACTTTTCGGTGGCGCACTCATTTTATTGTCTGGTGATTTTCGACAAACTCTACCTGTTATATCACGTTCAACAATGGCCGATGAACTTAATGCATGTCTCAAATCATCCGTTTTATGGCGATACGTACATAGATTCACTTTGAAGACCAATATTCGTGTACAACTACAACATGATGCATCCATTGAACGTTTCGTAAAACAATTTTTGGATATAGGAAATGGGAAAATGGCAATAGAGGAATCCACACAATGTATCACATTGCCAGCGAATTTCTGTAAAATAACTGCAACCATAGACGAATTGATTCACTAAGTTTTTCCAAATATTGCACACAATCATAAAAGTCATCAATGGCTCAGTGCACATGCTATATTAGCAGCCAAAACAAAGATATCAATGCAACCAATTTCAGCATACTAAATGAAATACCAGGAGAAGCGATAACGTATAAGTCCATCGATACTATAACGGATCAAGACGAAGCCGTCAATTATCCAACAGAATTCTTGAATTCACTTGATTTGTCAGGCATGCTGCCGCATGTTTTAGCATTGAAAATTGGCGTCCCTATCATTCTTCTCCGAAACATAAATTCCTAACGACTTTGCAATGGTACCAGGCTTTCAGTAAGAAAAATGATGAATTATTGAAGCTACAATTTTAAATGGAAAATTCAAAGAAGAAGATGTAATGTTGCCACGCATCCCAATGATTCCGACAGATATGCCGTTTGAATTTAAACGTCTGTAGTTTCCATTACGAGTCGCCTTTGCAATGACCATCAATAAGACACAAGAACAGTCGTTACAAGTGTGTGGACTAAATTTAGAAAATCCATGCTTCTCACATGGACAACTGTATATGGCCTGCTCATGTGTTGGAAAACCTTCTGATTTATTTGTGTACGCACCAGATAGAAAAACAAAAAACATTGTGTGTCCAAAAGCACTCCAATAAATAAAAACACATACGGCCGCCACTGTCAAATTTCGGTAAGAAAAACATAACCTTAGCATATCGTTTCTAATTGGCTCCGGCCTCGCCTCAAGTCTGACTTATCCAATCGGAAGGCGAGAGGCTCCCGACGAGGCGATTACGTAAAGTCACGGTTTCTTTTTTTAAGTGGCATTGAAACGCATGCAGGGTACACGCTAGTCGCTTATAAAAATATTGTTTTACACAATCTAAAAACTCAATCGTTGCGCGCGCAATACACGATACCAACATTCTCGGAACGTTAATGCATTTTTTTAATAAATCGCCTTATAATACAATACTTATTCACAATATACGTTTACTCCCCAAAAAAACAATAGATTAACTCTCATTTTGACAAATGCATAAAATCAATTTGCAATATTTTAGAATTTCAATAAATGCCAATGCACAACATGAAACTAAGCTGTTACAACTGAAGAGAAGATGTATTGTGTACCTTTTCTAGATAGATATATTTATATGTACGTTTAAACGTAGCGCTGATGAAGGCGTAAGCTGAAATAGCTATATTCTATTGCGTATACTATATAAATTTTGTAGAATTAAAGTACAATGCTATTTTTTCACCGCGTTGAACGGAAAATGCTGAAAAAAGGGTTAATGGAACTCGTACAAAATGACAAAATATCGCATGGAAGTGACATCGCTACCAGTGGCGTAACTACGTCGCTGCAAGCTGATTGCTGCTCAGTATTTTTTTAATTCATTTCCGCCCCTAACGTAGTTCATATAATCTTATTTTAATAAAATATTTAAAAATGATGAAATAGTGTCAAGCTATGTTATTTATTATTTAAACATCTTTAAAGTTATTAATGGACGTATTTTGACAGAATTTTTTCAGAACTGATTTTTACTCTGTTTGTTTGCTGAATATTTAAAAAAAAAACACTGGTTGTTTCAAAATTTTATTTAGTAATCTTTAGTGTACAATATTTTTTTGAAATCATCAGGACAAATAAGACTATATATGATATCAAAATTAATTACATGAAAGTTTTAACGATTTAAAGAGCTATATATATTTATATATTGAAACTTTGTCAGTCAGAGAGTTAACGTCCTTTTTGAAAAAGAGTACCAAACGCCCAGGTCAGAATTAGTGACTTTAGGGGAGTGGTTAACCCCGCTCTTGTAAACACACTGTTATAATATCGGGCGGCAGAGTGTTAATTTCTAAAGACCATCTCCAATATTTTTAAGCATAAATTAATTTACATTTTTAACTTTTTATTCATTTCGTTCTCATAATGCAATAAATATTTAACTGTCTTTCAATGTACTATAATTCTCATAATTAATGAGGAATGGCATTAGTATGACAATATCTGCATATCTCATGAACCTACTAAAGGTAAGGTAGTTAAAAGGGTCTATTTTTACCCCTGGAATGAAAAAAAATAATCATTTTATAGAACTTTTAAAAAAATATTTTTTTATTGCTTCAGAATCTACCGTTCTACCGAAATCACCGCTGTGCAAAGTTTGCGTACCAATATACAGTAAAAATAAACAATTATTAATATTTACCATCGTAACGTCGTCAAACCTTTCGCCATCATTGCATCTGACGTATAAGTCTGGTCTTCCAAATACCCCAACTGCCAGGAGTGACAGTATAGAGAGATAACCTGAAATCCAACAGAATTTTTATGAAATTGATGATAAGTAATTCAATAATTATGCTTAGCGAAGTATATTGTTTGACCGTTAAGACCGCATTTTAAAAGGCGACTTATTTGATGGCAAAACAGTACAGTTAAAATGCTTAAATAATGCATAGACCCATCAAATACAGCATATCGATAACAGATTTAAAATACACTTGACAATTTTATGATAGGTTGTTGAAATACAGAGTTCCAAGCGGCGATCAAATATCTTAAGCTGGCCCTGCTTAAAATCAATATTCATATACATTGAAACCTCGATTCCACTAACGAGACACTAAAAAAACTAACATTGCGAGAAACGAGGAATGCGTGAAAGCTTGAAATAATAATAAAAAAGTATTTAATTTCTAAAATTTGGATTTTACAGAAATTGGTAAGAATGAGAGGGTTTTGTCAGTTTAAAATTTATATTAATTAAATCTTATTTATTGAAATAATCGAATAGTGTTTTAAACTTTTTCTTGTGAAGTTCTTTATTAAAGAAAGTTTTAAGACATTTGATCGAACTAGATATTTTTTTTATGAATATATAAGATTTAATGTGCTCAAACTCACAAAAACCGGACAATGGGATAATATTTGAGACGAGACCATAATATTTAGACGATAGTTCGAGGAAATCGATAAATCGGGGAACGGTTAATGCGGGATACTAAAACCTTTGCGGGAATGTACTTAATATTTTTTTGAAGTTTTATATCGATCAAATAAATGGCGTAATAATGCATAAATGACAAACACACAGACATAAATTGATTTTTATAGGTATTTATAATAATTTAAAAATAAAGTATTTGAATACGATGAATTATTCAAACATGAAAATAGTTTTTGTGTTTTAAAAATCAATTAATCAAAAATATATGGGACGGCATTTAAATCATGATACTAAGAAGAAAAAATAATTTAATTGTAGGTTTAAACTTGTAAATTTAAATTTACAAATCCAAGACAAAACGTTGCGTTGATAAAAGAATGACTGTTTGATTTTATGAACAAAATAAAACCTAAATTTAGAAAATACATGACGAAATATTATAACACTGTTATATTCTGAAAAATATCTGTCAAATTTTAAAGATATTCATTGTCTACGGATGGCTACTCACCAAACATCTTTAGTGTGTGATCAAATGAATTTGCACTGTATACTGTTTCAATAAACATACACAATAAACTGATTTATTGCATCGATTATTTTATTATATAGTATTAAAATATTATCTTTTTTTTATCACACGTACATTTTGTTTTGATAAGGGATTAATTATCTTTTTTCTTGTAATAAAGGAGTGGCGAACAATTTTTATTTAAAATTTGATTGAAAGCCATACATGAATTTTTATACACATTTTTAATCAAATTTCAGCTCGCACTGTGGAACGTTTTTTATTGTATTTTTTTTTCTAAATTCCTCACATATAAAAAATATTAACTATTTAATTACCAATGGAGGATTGACCTTATATGCCATGTTATATTCCCGATAGCAAGAGGGCCGCAATATATAATGAAATATGCGAGCGCTCATTTATATTATATCGAGAATATTTTTTTTTGTAGAGGGTTAGTGAACCCTTTTTTGACTCATGTCAGTCAAAATTTTCGGTCAGTTTGCCACTGTTAATCAAAATCGTTTCGAGTGTATCGGCATATTAGAACGTATGAAGATGTCGAAAGGCGAAACCTTGATCGTTGGCGATGACATATAGAAACGTATCATAAAGATCGAATTGGCATTCTATTGGTAAAACTCCATTATAACAGGGTGAAAAAATAACAATGCATTTTAGTTCTACAAAATACGTTATTTTTTCACCGTGTTATAGAAACGTTCGAAGTTTTTAGAAATTAAAACAAATGAAGTTCTACAAAGCGCGATATCTATACATCATTTACGATAATCGATTGACAGCACTTGATGGAATTTCAATTCTAAATTTTAATTGTCAATACTGAGCACAAATCAACATGTTGTCACTCAGTAGCCGGGTTCCGTATGCATTCGTGTGATGGAATGCTTCATTATGCTCCCATATTTTCATTGTATAAAATTCAAACTTTTCATCCATAAAATCAATGTCAAGTAATATTGGTTATCGATTGAGTTGGCATTTACTTGGTAGGACTCCACTATAAATCTGTGAAAAAATAGCAACGTATTTCAGTTCTGGCGGGGAAACGTGAATTCCGGTCCTTCGAAAACCACCGAAGTTGGATACACCAGCATTAATTGCAATTTTTTCGCATCAATCTTAGCCCAGGTTCAATGGGTAATCAAATGTTTATGATTTTATATAAGTCTTAAGATAAAAATCATATTTTTGGAATTCTTAATAAAGAAATAACTCGATATACGAATTAAAAAGGTATTATGTTATTTATTAGATAAAATAAAAATATTCTGACCTATGTTTAAAAAATTCCATTCCTCCCACCACATTTTTTAAATAAATATCTACGTAATTCAGCAATACAATCGCAGATATAAAAATGCAGGAGATCTTAATCTCAGGTCCGCAAACAATTTAATCGATCGCTGCCGAGCTGAGTGAAGAATACTTCAAAAATTAATTCAGTCGTATTCTCCACCGACCAAATTACGGATAATATAAGTAAAAAATAGTCTTTAGCTACTTTTTAAGTATTATCCATTAATACACTGCAATCGGTAGTCTCAAAATCAAAAGTTGAGACGTTTTCAATCACTTTTATCAATATATTTGGCCCATGAAATATATATAAGAATAGCTAGGGTAGCTTCAATTCGAAAACTTGACGTTAACGATCATACAACATACTCAAATAAACTACAGGCTCTACTTGGTACATTTTTGAAGAAATTTGTCACATGTAACATGCCAACTGTCTTAAACATGTAACACAATGACAGTTGGAACTTTGAATCTGTTAAAAATTTAAGGAACTATTCTTAAATAACAAAAAAAACAATATGTAAAGTACTATCTCCACAATGGCATACTAATAAGATCAGGGCTGGTTTCGCTCTGATCATGTGATCCTGATTAAATATTATCTATTTTTTTCTTTGATTATTCTCAGTGATATTTTTGACCTAAAAAGTAACACGGTTGTTTAGCTTTTCGAAGATTTAAAAGCAGTTTTAATTGCATACTATAGTTTGGTGCTGTACTGACCACGCAGTGTAGTTTTTTTTTTGAGATATTGTAACAGAAACTTAAGGAAAAAAATAGATTAAAATGTATCAATAAACTTTATGTCATTAACCATTCTTTGGTCAATAATTTTAAGCTTATGACTGCTAACGTCTCAACTATTGAGACGGCTTACTGAAGTATGTTAATTTATTTGATAAAAATACTTAATACAAAATTACAAATTTTAAAAGTGAAAATTTTTAAAAGGCAACATTAGAAATTTGTGAGCAAGTCAACCAAGCGAGCGCAGGTAAAATCTTCATCAGAATATAAAAAAATACTATTCGTCTGAACTTACTCTCGTCCACGTGGAGTTCGTCGACATCCGAAGCAATACTGCTGAATATTGTTAATGATTTTATGAGAGGCATAACTATAGGTAGGCTGGTTCTACACGTTAGAATTACAAACAATTCACATTCAATACTTCTTAGAAAAATACAAAAAACTTACAATTTTACGTTATAAAAGATGACCGAATTCTTATTTTACTATTTTTTTCTTATACATACACACTCTGTTTACATCCTACAATGGTAAACTCTCAAAAAAATAAAACGAACTGATTAAGTAAGAAGGCAGTATGAATTGATCTGACAGGTCTCAGGTGTCGACAATTTGACGATGGATTCAGCTATAGGACCCACTTCAAAATAATAAATGAGCACAAAAATACAATCCGCCATTTTTAACAATAAGACTTAGCCACCCCTGGTCTACATTATTATAATAAATGCGGAACAAATAAAATTCACTGGGTTTTGATTAGTTTTTGTTTTTTTTAGAGAAAATTCTTACAGTCGTGGAAAAGATCAACAATATAGAGTTGCATCAACATTTATTTAATATTCTGTCATGTAAATATATTTTTTCAAAGTTTTATCAAGTACATTTAACATTAATGGCATAGTCGCATGCTTTTGACTGTTGGTTGAATCGAAGTCCAATCTGACACTTCTCCCAAACTGCTTCACCATTTTCACATCTCCAATATCTATCGCAAATCGACTCGTCAGGAACATACGCCGTCTCCGTGACACAAGTAAGCGAGCAATCCAAATTTTGTGGAGGAACAATCGCAGGCAACGTTGTCAAAACCGTTGGCGTTGTAGTCTCTTCGATTGGTACTGTTGTCAGCTCGGGGGTTGTGGTGAAATCGGCAGATGTTGTCGCGACGGTTGGCGATGTTGGTGGGACAGTAACTGATGTCGGTAGATCGGTTGGTGATGTCGATGGATCAGTTGCTGATGTCGATGGATTAGTTGCTAATGTCGATGGATCTGTTGCTAATGTCGTAACGGCTGGCAAAGTTGCCGACTCTGTTGACGTTGGAGCTTGTGTTGTATCCTCGAGTGTACATTTGGCTACTTCTGGATAGTCACAGTGCTGCAAATGAAATGTAAATTAATATCATACAGAAAATATTTCAACGCAGCTTTTTAGAAATTTTAAGTTAGTTATTTTTTACACTCCCGTCTTAAAAATGATTGAGGGGAAGTGATATTTTGGCCTTTTGTGTATTAAAATTGATTGATTTTACGTCTATTAATATTTTGAATATTTACATAAGAGCATTTTTTGTAAGCGTGAACTGGTTGCGTTATAGACTACTCAGCTCTGCAGCGATTACACTGTACTGTCAATTTTCATTCATCAATTATTAAACACGACAAGAAGTATGTACATAAATTATGAAGAATGGTAGATTTAAAGAACTCTAACGGTATCATATATTGAACCTCACCTCTCCACAAAGTTAACATTCATAAAATCATCTAAATTCCAGTGACATCAATCATCTCTTACTAGATTAAATGAACTGCGTATACATATTTTAAATGATAATCTTTACCTCCGTCGCAGGATTATAATGTAGTCCAAGAGGGCAAGTCATCACAGTAGCGACGCCTTCGTTGCAGTTGAAGAACTTGGAGCAGGATGTGTCGTGAGGAATCTGCGTCCAGCCAGTTGATGGGCATAAGGGGTTGACACGAGAAAGAAGAACATCTCGTCTGACGAACAATTCGCACGACTGGAAATGCGACAAAAGCAAAAGAATAAAAAATGGAGCGTTTTTATAGTGTCTTAAGCTGGTTTAAATATAATTGTATGGTTATACTCAATCATTCACCCAGAAATAGGGTTTTATTTTTTTATATTTTAAACAAAATACTATAATACATACCATTAAAAAAATGATTTTAAATGTTCGATAAACTCCACCATCCAAACAGTTTTAAAATTATGAACATAAGAAATAAAATCGAACACGGTGAAAAAATAGCAATGTATTTTAGTTCTACAAAATTATTTTTAACAAAAATAGTTGACAGCTATTTCGGCTCACGCCATCGTCAGAACTATCCATAAAATCGAATATTTCAAGAATTTATTTAGTAGTGTTGACGTAAACCCATTGATTGATTATCAGGACAAATGAGTAAAAGTTTTGACACTTGTAACTCACTTATATTTTAACTTGTGAAGTTGCATGCACGTACCGGTACGTGGGTGAAAATCTTGTTCAAAAGGTGCATGCACGTTAATGTACGTTTAACCGGGAAAATATTTTCAATTGACATATTTTTTTCACCGTGTTATAATGGAGTTCCACCAAGTAAATACCAATTCAATCAATATACATATTTATTATTTCGAAAACGGGTATGCTACTGTCATCTTGAGAATATTCTTGAATATTTTTACACTTTATTTTATAGTTTATGCTTTTACCGACTCATTGAACGTTAAGCAAGCAACTCATGGAAATTCTCTGGTTATACAAGTTTTAACGCTGTTAGCACTCTTATATCATTTGGTATCAACTACCGACTTTAATTAACATTTGATGCTCGTGATTGGCGAAACCGGTTCTGATCACATATCATATTGTAAAATTGAGGCTACAAAATGTTTTTATTACTTAAAATATCATGCATTTCCATCAAGAGTGACAATAAACACCTCAAAAGTGCCTTCACTACGACCTTACCTGGCTGATGGGATCGAATATTTTTCCATGTCCGCAATTGAACGATAGTCCAGCCCCTTCTAGGCAAAGATAGTACCCTGTCAGTTCATTTGGGTTTGCTAATTTTATAACTCCTTCATTTGGACAGCGTGGTTTTGCACCGTACACCGTAGCTACCAGCAGGAAGAATGAAAGAAATTTACCTGAAAAAATAGGAAAATCATAATCTCGACGTGTTCACATTAAGAAAATAGATCAAGGTTTTTATGTGACATTTTTTTATCAACATTTTTCATCGAAAATTTGGTCACTCATAAGTAATGCCCACCTGTTCAATGTATTGTTTAAATGGGCGAACATATTTAACAAACGAACATGTTTTATGATTTTTTCTTAATATTTCAATCAAATTCAATTTCATCCTTTCAAAAAAAATGTATATTATCTCTAACATAGTTTGTCAACCGGTGGTCCGCGAAAATTTTTGGGTGAGCCGAAAAATTTTCGCTAAATTTCAAGTAATTACAACTAATTTCACATCTATTCTGTATTCGCTGGTATTTTTACGGGATTTTTATTATTTCGATAAAAAAAAGTTATGTTGTAATTTTTAGTTTCTTAAATTATATTCTTTTTTTTTTCATACTAATATACTTAAATATTGTTATATCATCCGTCCGCAAAACATTATTGGATTTTTAGATGGTCTGCGGATTTAAAAAGGTTGAGAAACTATAATCTATAATACATACATTGTTGAATGCTTGGCGCATTGCCATCAGCTTTTAAAAAGCACTACCAACATTAAAAAATGTGAATAGACAAACACAAAAACCACATCGCTCAACTTAAGGTTATCATACTCTTTCTTTATGGGTTCTATTAAAAAATGCACGTTAGATAGAAGTTAATCAATTATTTAAATGTAATTTTGTACCTTTTGCTCAATATTGATTCATAAATTAACATTATCGCACATTCATTTTTGACGTTTGAAACTTCACAATCAATAATTAACGATTTAATCGTGTTTTCCTACCGTAACAATATGAATTCTTTGAATTGTATCGGGCATCTATTATTAAATAATGCATTTTAATTACGTATGGAAAAATTTTCTAACTTTGACATCTAGTTATACTGTTATTTGAATTATTTCTACCGTGGGTCATTAAAAGTAATGAAACAACCCAAGGTAAAAAGTTGGATTAATAAACATGATGAAAGAAAAGCAATGTACTATAGTTCAACAAAATTTATAAAGTATATTAGCAGACCCGTCGCGCGTTGCTGCGATCTCAGAGTAAGGAAATTCAAGGATTTATTCAAATTTATGATAACAAACAATTTAATTGTTAATAGTGTTGTTTTAATTCTATTTATTTACTGTTTAGCTATATAGAAATAGCTATCAATTATAACAACAATAATAATAAATCGACCAATTTAAAATTATACTAAAAATGGACGCCCACAAATTTACTGCCGAATTTAATAGAAAATATTAAACACGGTTAAAAATAGTAATGTATTTTAATTGAAATACAAATTTATAAGTTATATAGTCAATAGTGTTGATGAAGGCGTAAGCCGAAATAGCTGTCAACTTTACACATTTGTAGAACTAAAATACAACAAGGATTGTTCGTTTATATGCGAAAAATATTTGTAAATTTAGATACATTTGAACTAATATACTCTTGAAGACTCTCGTAAGTAAATACATTTTCATTACTCACCGAACATATTTCTCTCGATAGAACAATAATACTGATGAACTAGTTTTACTACAGATCGATTAATTTGGGTGTCTGTTTATAGACACTTGAAGTCGGATTGTTTCTTTATATTGATTTTTTTTAAATTGCTGTTTCATTACATTTTTTTTGCAATCATTTAGATAACACTAATACCTTAAACTTAATATCTAAAGAGACGCTATCTTCTATAATAGTAAATCTTACGGCATCCTCATTTCAATGTGACGTCGTGGGTTTAATGATATCATTATGACCGTAAATCCTTTGCTATCGTATACGAGCTTGACGAAATAATTAATAAACATAATCAGTTCTAAGACTGTGTTCGCTATCCGAATTATTCGTTAACCCAAAGTTAGGCAAACTCTACAACATATTCTGAAAGTTTTTGTTAACTTTTTCTCGATGTTGATTCTGGACTGGTTGAGACTGGAAATAGTCTTTTATTTCCACATGTTATTTTAAATTGACATGTGCTCATTGAAAATGCAATCTGATGATGCCATTTTCAATGAGGCAACTGTCACTTCTTAGTGGAAATGCGTTATATTTAAATAATTTACCAATATTCAACACTATTTCCACAATTTCATATTATTCAGATCCGGACCGGTTTCACTCGTCTCGAGCATTATCAATTGATACAGTACAAACAAAAACAAGACCGTGTATACAAAACTTAAAGTTCATTATTACCATATATAAAAAAAAATTGACTCATGGAGAAAATAATTTACAGGCAATCGTACAAAATAAATCTTAATGATGGAAAAAAGTTTACAAATAAAATATAAATTAAACATTTTTCATATACAATTACACCATATAAAAAATCCATTATGAATTAAGAAATAATATAAAATACTAACGATAATTTTACAATCAAAGCACGAACACATAAAATAACACGGTGAAAAAATAACAATGTATTTTAGTTCTACAGAATTTTGTAATCATTGCTATTTTTCACCGTGTTATATTGGAGTTCTACCAAGTAAATGCCAATTCAATCAATAAACACATAAAACATTTTTGGAATCATTTAGTTGAATGTATTGGAACATTTTGATGAACGAAAGTATAATGTATATATATATTAATCATACACTATCCCCAATCATACACTAAGCCTAACAAAATCAAAAAAAACTAACTAACGATAATTATTTCTTTATGTAGCTTTAGTCTTTATTTCCCAACCAACCATAAATACCTCGGTCTGTACCCACAATCTGTGACATTCTATTTTTATTTCCCAATCAATTCAAATCGAATAATAAAAAAAATGATTTTTAAACAGCACGCATTTTAGCCTAACGTTAATCTTTTAATTCTTGTTTATCTACGATGACAAAGTATTTTTCTGCACTCTATTTCCGTTTCTATGCATTATATTCAGAAAAATGTATGCTGATGGATAGTTCAGATTACTTTTTAGATCCACATTCAATATCATGAAATATAATTTCAAATGAATAAAAAAATGAGTGGATTCTCACACACATTTTGTTTTATTTACATCTTAACAAATTTCGAACACATTAAAATACCCTTTATATAATATAAAAACAGCAGTCGATTAACCTGTCCAATATAAAATTATTAAAGTTAAATGTATCATAATTAACAATATTTTGACATTTAAATGATTCATATCTTGTTGGATTATAATCATATATAACCTTAATTCATCACACAAATGCTATCAAAATTATTTATCATGAATAACGTATATGGTTGAAAGAACATAAAAAAAGCATTAATTGATATTTTATTTCAGTCAGTCCTCCTATAGTACAGAGCAGAATTACCCAAACTGCAGTTGTTCTATTGGGGCGCCGTGAAATAGCCAATTTTAAAAATATAAGTGGTTATTTATTTTTAAAAATGTGAACAATATTAGAGGTATAGATATGTTATGTCAATGCGTTTCTGAATTAGAGTCGAAGAAAAACTATTTCATAGCATCATAAAGTTTGCCATGAGATAATAAATGTCTGGGGGCGCCGTAAAAGAATCTGACATTTAAAGGGCGCCGTAAACCAAAATAGTTTGGAAACCTCTGGCGAATAGATAATGGCTACGTTAATACAAGAACATTAACCAACAACACGACTCTGACTAAAATAATCAGGTTTTTTTTCCTAATTTTCCTATTTATGTGCATTAAATGTAAGATTAACCAACCAACCAATCCTGTAAATATTTTTTAAATTGTCTTATCCAGGGGTTCCCTAACTTAGAAATATTAGAATTGTTTGGTAGCGCCCCAACTCAAAACTTTGGTAAAAGTATGTTACCTTGCATTTTGTTAAGTTATTATGTTAATAATATTTTTTCACGGATATCCGTGTGAATATTTTCATATTCTAAGCCTGGGCACTTTTCTCTGAAATCGACGTTATCGTTGGACACAGAAAAAAAAACAAAGGAAATAAACAAAACAATTCATGATTTATAATGCATTGTTTTTTTCATATTTATTGGAGAATTTCACAATACAGTCAGTCCTCAACTTACGACGGTTAGACTTACCACCGTTCGCACTTACGACCAAATAACAGTATTTTTTTTAAATTGCATTAGGCTGCAATATACAGGTAAAAAAAGAACTCAACTAAAATTGGATATGTTTTTTAAAAGACTTCTACTGCTTTTTCTTCCACAACTGATGATGAGCCGATGGATTGTACTTATATAAGTACAGATGACGAAAGATTTTAAATATTAATGAAGGAAATATTTATTTTGTATTAAATTAAATATAAATTTAACAATAAAAAAATATAAATAAATGTTTTTAACATGTTTTATTTTAATGTGTAAGTACATACATATTTTGTATGAAGTTCGACTTACGACCAATTCAGCATACGACCAAATTCCAGGAACGTATCTCGGTTGTAAGTCGAGGATAATCTGTAATAGATACACGAATCGATAGTATATATTTATTGTCTTTATTGTATATTAATGTAAGGCAAGGATTCTCAACCTTTTTGTGCTCTAGAGCGCATTCAAAAATATCAGTAAGGTGGCGGGCACCACTTATTTTTTCTAAGGATATTTATAATTGGGCATGAGTAATAAATAAAAAAAGAAGATTATTTTATTTTGACCTCCCATAATTTATTTTCTTATATTCATAATTTATTATTAAATAATTAACAAAAAAAAATATTTAGGATTTCTGAAAAAATTCTGTCACGGTCAAATAGTGGCGGGCTCACAAGAATCGTTCCGCAGGCACGGGGTTGGGAACCCCTGATGTATGGTATGGATTAGAAACAATTAACGTTTTGAGCAAAGTCGCAGAGCTTGAACGAAGGATGAAACATCAACCCAGGCGGGCATTTTGTCCAAAGCGGTTTATTATTCTCACATCGCCAAAACACGTTGCACATCTTTTGATCTGACACGTACGTCGTCGCATGCGAACATTCGGAACAATTAAGGTATTCTGGAACAGTTGGCATGAGACTGACTTCAGACTTGGCGGCTAATTCCAATAGAAAATTAGATTGTTGACCTAACAGTTTTGAAGGAATACTTTTTTGTGATCCAGGTTCTACTTGAAGAGACGTAATACTATCGTTCGATGATCTGGCTGCTTGATTAGGCAATAATTCGAGTGATTCAGTTGGTGTGTGAGTAATTGGAATATTCTCATTTATTATGCTTTCGGGTATCATTGGCAACTTTCCAATGATCGGTTTTTCTGATGGCAATACGCCATGGACATCGGATTCAGAATTATCTTCGTTTGCATGTTTTCCAAACTTAACTATCTCTGTTTGATAATTCTTCGAATTATTTCGTCTTAAATCGTCGTCCGCCAACGATGCGGGTGTATCTTTTGGTCCATTGTCTCCATTAAATTCAATGGATATTGTTTTATCGTGCTGTCTTGATAAAGTTTCGTCTACAAGGTTGATAGAATCTTCAAGAATATTTTCACTCCTTGAATCGTCGTGTGTTTTATCGGAATTGTCTCCGGTTGCATTTTTTTCGACTCCAACTATCTCTGTTTGATAATTCTCCGAATTATTTCGTCTTAAATCATCGTCCGTCAGCGATGCGGGTTTATATTTTGAAGCATCGTCTCCAAAGTTATCTTCATTAAATACAATGGTTATTGTTTTATCGTGCTGTCTTGGTGGACCTTTGTCTACAAGGTTTGTAAGATCTTCAAGTATATTTTCACTCCTTGAATTGTCCTGTGTTCCATCAGAATTTTCTCCATTTACACGTTTTTCAATCTCAACTATCTCTGTTTGATAATTCTCCGAATTATTTCGTGTTGAATCATCGTCCGTTAACAATTCGCTTCTACCTTTTGGTTCATTGTTTCCAGAGTTCTCTTCGTTGAATTCAATTGTTATTGTTTTATCATCCTGTCTTGATGGATCTTTGCCTACAAGGTTTGTAGGATCTTCAAGTATACTTTCACTCCTTGAATCGTCCTGTGTTCCATCGGAATTACCTCCGGTTGCACTTTTTTTGATCTCAACTACCTTTATTCTATACCCCTTCGAATTATTTCGTATTGAATCATCGTCTGTCAACGATGCAGGTTTATCATTTATTTGATTGTCTCCAAAGTTCTCTCCGTTGAATTCAATAGTTATTGTTTTATCTGCAAAGTTGGTAGGATATTCAAATATATTTTTACTCTTTGAACTGTCCTGTGTACTATCGGAATTATCTCCGTTTGCATTTTTTTCAACCTCAACCAATTTTATTACGTAAGTTTTCGAATTATTTCGTATTGAATCATCGTCCATCAAAGGTGCGGGTTTATCTTTTGGGCCATTGTCCCCAGAGCTCTCTCCGTTGAATTCAATGGTTATTGTTTTATCGCGCTGTCTTGGCGGACTTTTGTGTACAAGGTTTGAAGGATCTTCAAGTATATTTTCATTCCTTGAATCGTCTTGTGTTTTATCGTAATTGTCTCCGGTTGCATTTTTTTCGACCTCAATTATCTCTGTTAGATAATTCTTCAGATTATTTCGTCTTAAATCATTGTCCGTCAACGATGCGGGTTTATCTTTTGGGTCATTGTTCCCAGAGTTATCTTCATTAAATCCAATGGTTATTGTTTTATTGTGCTGTCTTGATGAAGTTTCGTCTAAAAGGTTGATAGAATTTTCAAGTATATTTTTACTCGTTGAATCGTCCTGTGTTTCATCGGAATTATCTCCGTTTGCATTCTTTTCGACCTCAACTAGCTTAATTCTATAGCCCTTCGAATTATTTCTTATTGAATCATCGTCTCTCAACGATGCGGGATTATCATTTGACTGATTGTCTCCAGAGCTCTCTCCGTTGAATTGAATGATTATTGTTTTATCGTGCTTTCTTGATGAAATATCTTCTTCAAGGTTTGAAGGCTCTTCAAATATATTTTTACTCTTTGAACTGTTCTGTGTACCATCGGAAGTATCTCCGTTTGCATTCTTTTCAACCTCAACCACCTTTATTACGTAAGTTTTCGAACTATTTCGTATTGAATCATCGTGCGTCAACGATGCAGTTGTATCATTTGGTTGATTATCTTCAGAGCTCTCTCCGTTGAATTCAATGCTAATTGTTTTATCGTGCTCTCTTGATGAAGTTTCTTCTACAAGGTTTGTAGGATCTTCAAATATATTTTTACTCTTTGAACTGTCCTGTGTACCATCGGAATTATCTCCGTCTGCATTCTTTTCAACCTCAACCACCTTTATTACGTAAGTCTTTGAACTATTTCGTAGTGAATCATCGTCCTTCAGCGATGCGTGTTTATTTTTTGTGTCATTGTCCCCAGACTTGTCTTCATTAAATTCAATGCTAATTGTTTTATCGTGCTGTCTTGATGAAGTTTCGTCTACAAGGATGACAGAATCTTTAAGTATATTTTTACTCGTTGAATCGTCCTGTGTTCCATCGGAATTATCTCCGGCTGCATTTTTTTCGATCTCAATTACCTTTATTCTATAACCCTTTGAATTATTTCGTATTGAATCATCGTTCATCAACAATTCGCTTCTATCTTTTGGATCATCGTCTCCAGAGTTCTCTCCGTTAAATTCAATGGTTATTGTTTTATTATGCTGTGTCTGTGAGCTTTTGTATATTCGCTTAGTTGATTCTTGGTAAATATTTTCCGGCTTCAAGTTGTCTGTCATGCTTTTTGAACTTTTTTCTTCTCTACCTGTCATCAATACCATATTTCTTATTTGATTTTCTTTGAAATCATTTGATGGTGAATCTGTATTCACTGTGCATTCAGTTTGATCGGCGTAATCACAAACCTGGAATGAACGACACAACTAAGTATGGCAAAAACAATCAAATATTATTGAATTTCTTAAAAGAAAGGGTTCTTTTAAGAAACCTACGTCTATTTGATCATTATATAAGATCTGCATACCACTTATTCATTTATGTTACATTTTATTCCTTTTCTAATGGAAGACTTTATAGATTAATGGTCTCTTTTTAACTCGATATATTTATAATCAGTAATTGTTTAATGTTTAAACCAATATGTCACCTGTTATCGTCCAGTTGAAATCAAATATTAAAATGCTTGAAGCTCATAGATGTTCAACTTAGCAGAAACTCGATGTGTTTGTAAATAATATTATACTTATATCACTAAAAGGAAAAAATGTTCTCCCAACGATACTGACTTTTTTGATTCTATTGAATCTTAGTCCAGGCGGGCAGCTTATTTCAGCAGATTTTCCAGACTTACAAGACAAGAATTTGGTGCAGTCATTTTCGTAAGCTTCAACAGAACAGCCTTCTTTAGGACATCTAGGATCATTCATAATGATAGAACATCCTGATTTTTCTGGCCAATCACATAACTGGAATAAAAAATAAATAGGACACGTCAATTCCGTATTACTGCGGCAACTTCAATTTTTTTTAAATCACTACTGAAAGCAAACAAATATCAAAACGATTTGATGATTTTAATTACCTTGCGCAAAGGATTAAAATAAAGTCCATCAGGACAAAACATTTCTGTCGATACTCCCAAAGAACACGAAATGAATTTTCCACAGTCAGATCCATGTGGTTCCAAAGAGCATTCTTCTTCATGGCATCTTGGGTCTTTAGATTGATAAGATTGCACTGATGGTATCGTCACATTCGTGGAACAAGCAGCCTTGTGTGGCCAGTCACACACCTATCGGAAAAAAATACATATTAAACAAGGCTTTTAACAAAAAATAAGATTGATATAATTTGTAATGTATTGTACATTGATTTTTTTACTGAATTCCAAGTTTCTGGGGCAATCAAAAACCAATGGTTGTCCTTTATTGCATATATAAAATTTAGTACAATCGTTTTCGTGAGATTGCATTAATGTTATCTCATCATCTAGTGGACACGACAGCTTGATCTTTGCATAAGTACTATCGCTACTATCTTCATGAGGTTCATGCGTATGGCTTTCATTTGCTAACTCATTTTCATTTTCGTTCTCGTCTTCTTCCAACGATTTTCCATTTTCTTCATTGGCATTGTCTGCCTCACTTTCGTCGCCATCCACATTTTGAGTTTTATTGAATAGCGTTTTATTAACCCTCCTGACAACTCCCTCGTTTATATTTTCCTTTAAAGAGCCGTCATTTGTTTTGTTGGATGATTCGTTTACACTTTCATCTTTTATCGAGCCTAAGGCCATTCTTTTAGTTTTGACCGTATGTTCTTCAGAAAACGCACATTTTTGTGCATTGGGTGGTGTTTCACTTTCATCTGCTTCTCCACTTTCGGTTTTGTTCAAAGTATCGACGTTTGTTTCATTGCTTGGTTCTGAAGCATATTTGGATGTTCCATCTATTTCAGTTTTTTTCACGATATTTTTTATCGTATCGTCATTTTCGTTGTAGGGTTCTTTGGTCGTAGTTATGATCAAACTTTCTTCATTAGTTTTGTTTGCAATCTCTCCTAAAGAAATTTTACTGTCTACGTATGGAGCTTTTGAAACAATTAAATTGGCTGCGGAACTTTCAGTCACGTACTTCTCTTCTTTAGATGTTTTAATAATATCAATGTTGGCAGACTCGGGTTCGCTTTCGTAACCATCCTTACTTACAATTCTGTTGGCATCCTCTTCAAACGTTTTATCATTCACTTTATGGGTAACTTCAGTTTCGCTTTCGTAACCATCACTTATTTCAGTTTTATCATTTCCTTTGCTGGTAGCTCCAGTCTCGCTTTCGTCAACATCCCTATTTTCTGTGATATTGGTATCCTTCCAAGACGTTGTACTATCCTCTTTGTTGGTATCTTCAGTCTCCCCTTCGTCCCCGTCACTATTTTCAATTGTAATGGCATCTTCGTCAGTTGATTTATCTTCCTCTTTGTATGTTTTTTCAGTTCCGCTTTCGTCAGCGTCACTTTCTTCAGTTAAAATGTCATGCTCTTGGTTGGTGTTTTCGGTTCCGCTTTCGTCGCCATCACTATTTTCTGTAATTATAGCATCCACTTTGTTGGTATTTTGAGTTCCGCTTTCGTTTCCATCACTATTATCAATTATAATGGCATCGGCGTTGTTGTTGATATTTTCGGTTCCGCTTTCGTTGCCATTAGTATTTTCAGTTATAATGGCATCCTGTTTATTGGTTTCTTCAGTTCCGCTTTCGTCACTATCTATATTTTCAGTTAAAATAGCATCTTCTTTGTTAGTATTCTCAGTTCCGCTTTCGTCACCATCACTGTTTTTTGTTATTATGGTATCCTCTTTGTTGGTTTCTTCAGTTCCGCTTTCGTCACCATAACTGTTTTCAGTTATAATGGCACCCTCTTCAGACAATTTATTTTCCTCTTTGTTGGTATTTTCTGTTTCGCTTTCGTCACTATCACGATTTTCAGCTTTAATGGTTTTCTCTTTGTTGGTTTCTTCAGTTCCGCTTTCATCACCATTATTACTGTTTTCAGTTATAATGGCATACTCTTCAGACAATTTATCTTCCTCTTTTTTTGTATTATCAGTTACGCTTTTGTCGCCATCGCTATTGTCAGTTGTAGTAGCATAATCTTTAATGGTTTTTTCAGTTTCGGTATCATCACCATTACTATTTTCCGTTATAACTGCATCTTCTTTATTGGTATTTTCGCTTTCGTCACCATCACTTTTTTCAGTTATAATGGCATCCTCTTTATTGGTTTCGTCAGTTCCGCTTTCGTCACTATTACTATTTTCCGTTATAATGGCATCCTCTTCAGGCGATTTATCTTCCTCTTTGTTAGTATTTACAGTTCCGCTTCCGTCACCATCACGATTTTCAGATATAATGGTTTCCTCTTTGTTGGTTTCTTCAGTACCGCTTTCGTCACTATCACTTTTTTCAGTTATAATGTCATTCTCTTGGTAGGTATTTTTGGTTTCGCTTTCCTCGCCATCACTTTTTTCAGTTATATTGGCATCCTCTTTCTTGATTTCTTCGGTTTCGCTTTCGTCACTATCACTTTTTTCAGTAATAATGTCATCCTCTTGGATGGTATTTTCGGTTCCACTTTCGTCACCATCGCTATTTTCATTTACAATAGTTTCCACTTTGTGTGTTTCTTCAGTTCCGCTTTCGTCACTATCACTTTTTTCAGTTATAATTTCATCCTCTTGGTAGGTATTTTCGGTTCCACTTTCGTCACCATCGCTATTTTCAGTTACAATAGTCTCCTCTTTGTGTGTTTCTTCAGTTCCGCTTTCGTCACTATCACTTTTTTCAGTTATAATTTCATCCTCTTGGTAGGTATTTTCGGTTCCACTTTCGTCACCATCGCTATTTTCAGTTACAATAGTCTCTTCTTTGTGTGTTTCTTCAGTTCCGCTTTCGTCACTATCACTTTTTTCAGTAATAATGTCATCCTCTTGGATGGTATTTTCGGTTCCACTTTCGTCACCATCGCTATTTTCAGTTACAATAGTCTCCTCTTTGTGTGTTTCTTCAGTTCCGCTTTCGTCACTATCACTTTTTTCAGTAATAATGTCATCCTCTTGGATGGTATTTTCGGTTCCACTTTCGTCACCATCGCTATTTTCAGTTACAATAGTTTCCTCTTTGTTTGTTTCTTCAGTTCCGCTTTCGTCACCATCATTTTTTTCAGTTATAATGTCATCCTCTTGGTTGGTATTTTCGGTTTCGCTTTTGTCACCATCACTTTTTTCAATTATTATGGCATCTTCTTCAGACAATTTATCTTCTTCTTTGTTGGTATCTTCAGTTCCGCTTTCGTAACCATCACTATTTTCACCTATAATAGCATCCTCTTCGTTGGTTTTTTCAGTTTCGCTTTCGTCGCCATCTTTATTTTGAGTTTCGTTGGAATCCTCTTCAGACATTTTACCGTTTTCATCGTTGATCTTTTGTGTCGCGATGTCAGCACCCTTACTCTCAGTTTTTTTTGCTTTCATTCCTGAAGCATCTTCATTCGTTGCTTCCGGCGTCGTTTGTCCCAAATATTCTTCTCCATCATTGTGCACACTAGTATTCGGCGCATTGTTTTGACTTTCACCTGTTGAACTCTCTGATTGCTGGTCATTCTCTGCAACATCAGCAGATTTACTCTTTGTTGTTTCAATTGGCATTTCCGTTGTTGTTAAACCAACTTCTCCGGGCTTGCATCCTGCTTTGTTGGGCCAATCACAGAGCTGAAAATAAGTTATAGTTCTTGTTAACAGAAAACTATTGTACATAAAATTGCTGAAATATTTTTATTATCAGCAATTTTTTCGTCTGCCTCTATATTTTATATATAATTTTTACTCTTGAAATAGAAATTCCATGAAACACCTCCAATCGATATGATAAATTACTAGGAAATATTTTTTGCTTATTTAAAACCGCTGAATCAATTTTTAAGTCATTCAAAGAACCTCTTACGTATTGAAATGTATGGCAATACAAAGATAATAGTTTTGTGTATAATGGAAATGAATTAATTATTCTTCTCACCTGTCTCACGTAGTTGAAGTGCAGATTTGACATGCAATTTTCGAGCTGGGGCTTTCCAAATAAGCAGTTATAATATTTATTGCAGTCCGTCTCGTGGGGGTACATGTACGTTACCTGAACACTTGTGGGACATACTCTGGTTATGTTATCATATGACAGTCCTTGCATAGTGTCCCTTTTGTACACCTGAAACGAAACGTCTCATGAAATACTTCACATCAAAGAATTAGGGCGAACAAACACGTTTACACTGGAACCTCTCAGAACGAGATTTATTCGTTCCAGAATTTTACTCGTTATATGAAACACTCGTTAAGTGAAATAATTTGTTTTTATAAAGCAACTTATAATACAATAATGCATTCCATGTCGTAAAAAAACATGTTTTTAATATGTTTAACGTTGTTTTTTTTTTTAAATAAAATTACTTTGTATGAGCTTGCTAGATCAGCCATGCAATGTCTGAACACTAAAGCGTAACAAGATGATAACCATAGACTAGGGCTCTGGTGCGGAAGTCCCAGACGACAAGTGAGTGACGTGAAGATTGAACTTTACCTTTCTGCGTCACTCGTTATGCAAAATGTCACTTGTTATGCGAAATTTCACTCATTATGGGCCATTATTTTTACATTTACTTGTTATGCGATTATTCGTTACTATAGGTGCTCGTTATGCGAGGTTCAACTATCACATGTTTATTGCTTTTACAATGAAGAAATGTTTTATAAAAGAATTCAATTGAACAAAAGTAGTATTCGTCTGAAGTCACTCTCGTCCGCGTGGAATATGTCAACGTCTAAAGCATTACTGTTGGATTGATTGAATTGGCATTCACTTGATAGAACTCCATTATAACACGGTGAAAAAATAGCAATGTATTTTAGTTCTACAAAATTATTTTTAACAAATATAGTTGATAGCTATTTCGGCTCACGCCATCGTCAGAACTATGCTTAAACTAACATTTGCTTATCTATATATAGCTGTGTAGAAAAGGTACACAACACATCCTCTCTCCTGTTCCAACGGTCTAGCTTGTTACTTTAACACACTGGCACTAAATTTTCAAAATTCTGAATGAAACAATAGGTGTCTATGACAATAAGATTATATGTGGGACGGAAGTGATCCTTCTGGAAGTAAATCAGACCACCCCTTTGTGCAACGGCTGGACAAGTGGCGATGCTATTATGTTAGTTTGGTCGTTAAGAATCCTTTGTGATAATTGGTGTCTATTGATTTTAAAATTTTAAATTTTAAATTTAAAAAAAAAAAAAAAATTTTTTTAGAAAACCTACCATTTGTGATACCACAATTCACGCAAAGTCCCTCCACTCATGGAATCATAAGCTTGCGGCTTATAACTCCATGGTCCATAGGCTAGTAACTGTACCTATGAGTCAGGCAGATTACGACAAAGAACTGCATACTATTAAATCCATAGCCCATAATAATGGTTATGAGATAACGACGATAAATAATTTATTATATAAAAAACAATTAAATCTAGCTAGAAAACTCATTTACCCGAACCCAATACAAGATAACCGCTTCTATAAATCTATTAACTACCTAACTAAGCGAAAAAATTCATCGGGAGATTAAGAACTCAATAAACGTAGCTTTCAAGGTCAACAATAACTTAGGCAGACATCTTAAAAATAGTAAAGATAAAATCAATATACTGGACAGAAGCGGTATTTATAAAATGTCCTGTGGCTCATGTTTATCCGTTTATATCGGACAGACAGGTAGAAGTATATCTACTCGAGCTAAGGAACATGTAAGATCATTCAACAATAAAAAAACAGATTCACAATTCGTCACGTTATTAATGAATCACATACTATAAATTCAAACTCAGCCCCTAAATGTTTGCATCTTTGTAGTAAGGGTCGGAGAGTGACGGCTTTAGAACAGCTAGAAATCAATAGACACCAATTATCACAAAGGATTCTTAACGACCAAACTAACATAATAGTATCGCCACTTGTCCAGCCGTTGCACAAAGGGGTGGTCTGATTTACTTCCAGAAGGATCACTTCCGTCCCACATATAATCTTATTGTCATAGACACCTATTGTTTCATTCAGAATTTTGAAAATTTAGTGTCATTGTGTTAAAGTAACAAGCTAGGCCGTTGGAACAGGAGAGAGGATGTCTTGTGTGCCTTTTCTGCACAGCTATATATAGATAAGCAAATGTTAGTTTAAGCATAGTTCTGACGATGGCGTGAGCCGAAATAGCTATCAACTATATTTGTTAAAAATACATTGCTATTTTTTCACCGTATTACTGTTGGACACTGTTAATGTTATTAGTTATTAACAGTGGCATCCCATTAGCAGGCTGGCTCTACACTTTAGAATAACAAACGTCCCATATCCAAATTACGTCACCTGATATTTAATTCTTTTCGTTTTATGCCACTTTTAATTAAGTAGGTATTACTAAGACTAAAATTATCCAATTGCATTTTAATGATGGTTGATTATTATTTGTTGCAAAATCATTTCATGAAAGGCTCATTAACAGTATTTAGCGTTGATAAAACTTATCACAGACAATTGATTGTCGTTAATATTAAATCAATATTATTGAAAATTATTTCAGTTGTTTATTTGGATCCTAGCCTTTAGGTCTGTATTTTTTCTTTATATAATAATTAACTCCTTTAGTATATAATTGAACTGTTTATGTGTCAGTGCTGTTACATCCGAGTGATAGAATACCTGAAGATGTCGAAAGGCGAAACCCAGGTCATCGGGGACAAAATATGTTGATTCGTATAAGTTTCAACAAATCAGATTTACTTTTAAGGTGTTAACTGAAAAATGTGTTTTGATTATTAAAAAAAAAAAAACAGATTTAGTATTGAAATTCCATCAACCACCTTTATATCATAAATTATAAAAAGAAAATCGTTTTATATTTACCTTTTTGATGCTTTGACGTTGACGTTCTATAATATCACTCATGCATTTTGTGTCTGAGGATGGTTTGCAAGACTGAAATACAATTTCAAAATGGTCATTAGATTATACTCACTAAATTATCAAGCAATTTTAGCCCATGCCTCCCCTTGTCAACAATTGTTGAACAATAAATGTCTCCCTTTTAAAAATCGATTAATAGACCATTGAAAATACAAAAAACCCTTTAAATTTATACCAAGAGTAAAAATATTAACTTTAATTTAAGCATAACAGACTTAAGCATAACGAACATAAATGAATGGAAAAGATTCTTAGTTTTGCAAAAAAAAATATTTCAATGAAATATTTAGTTCTGGCACGTGTTAAATACATAGACGCTGGCCAATATTTGACTATGTGCACTGCACAGACGGCCGTCTGGCGTTGTGTATGCAGTCAAACAACCGTGCAATTAGGGGGTAATATTTCAAGCCAGCGCGTAATTTAGAGTAGTATAATTGGAGGTTCCACTGTAGATATATCATGCACTATCTGTGTTTTACAACAAAATGACATCTTCCGTACCATCAAGCATATTAATGTTTCTGTTTGCACTGTTATGAATTTATTTTATCGTATAATATTTTGATCCACCAATTCTGTTAGATGTCTAAAATTAAACATTATTTCAAATTAACTTGTGGATTTTGTCCTAAAAATCATTCATTCAATTATGCAATAGTATAGTTTAAATTTGTCAAAGATCAAATCAAATTAGATGTCTATATTTATTACAGGAGATAAAAAGATCTAAAATAGAAAGTGTCATTATTATGTTGTACTTAAAATTTTAAATATATTTATAACAAATACGTCTAATTAAATCCCAAAGATTAAAATATCTTTAATAACATCAAAGTCTATCATTTTTCAACCATTCAAAGTTCACTAATCCAGAGATAAAGGGGATTTTTTATTATTTTAATTTCAACTGATTAAATAATGTTTCCAATTGATTAACATTTAAGATATACTGTCTGTTACATATAGTAAACTCATATTTGGCAATACATAATACACAGTGGTAAATGCAATTTATAATCTCAGTTATGTCTATGGATTATAGCTTTTTTTTGTTTATTGCTTTTATATTCATTAAAATATTAATCCCTCACTGTTAATGTCTCAAAAGATCGCATAGCTTATTGCAGTACATTGACACTTAAAAATATTACAGGATTAACAGTGTCAAAATTTTTGATTGAAAATTAACTTTTGTTTTAAAATATAGCCTGATTTTTCTGGATAATCTCACATGACTTTTAATACTAGATGTAATGTGTCAAAAATTAAATTAAGTATTACTGGTGTCAAGCAAACGTATTGATTCTTACATTGGCGTGAGCTGAAATAGCAATCAACTATATCTTATATAAAAAAAATTGTAGAACTAAAATACATGATTATTTTTTCACCGTGTTATAATGGAGTTCTACCAAGTAAATGCCAATTCAATCAATAAATTAGAAAATACTTTGATAAAACAATCAGATCATTGAAGAATGTTTTGATGCTATATTACTGTTATATTTTTGATTATCACCTGGTGTCATAACAGTTGAAATGATAGTAATCAGTGGATTAATATTAATTTTTAATGTTATCGTCAAATACAGTGGTCACCAACCGAAAGTCTGTAAACAATTTGTGGTCTGTGAATTTTTTGTAGTATCGTCATACGACTAACTGCAAAACCACTGAATCTAAATTTCTATGCAGGGACTTGAACCTTTAAACATTAAATTGAATAAACTGAAAGCGAAGAGTATTCATTAGCTATCAACTCAACTACAAAACCAAGAAAACGTATTATTATAAATTTGTTTTATAAACATCTGTGATCAGTTGACGTCAAAAGCAACCATTTATAAAATTGATCCAAATTAAAGAAATTTTAAGTAAATGAGAACTTCACAAAATCGTATTGAATAAAATTTCTGTAAGCTTCATAAATTATCTATTCTTGGTTTTTTTGCATTTGATAAATATCAGATTGAATAAATGGAACAAAAAAATTGTAATATGATGTGAGAATTGTGATATTATATCATGTCACTTAATTCGAGTCATAACAACACATAAAGGAAAAAATGAATCGCAGATCTTTCCCAGCTCTGTAAGTTTTTGTTTGCGAGTGAGATATTATATAATTCACGACTATTTTTATAAAGATAAACAAGTATCACTCATTAAATAAAGGATAAGTCGTTTAGATTTGCTTGTTTGCAAAAGACATAAGACACAAAATTCAGTAGCAAACATTGATTTAGATGTTGTTTATTATTATGATTGTTAGATGTCACTTCATGGTGAAAAAGCATTTAATTTACTTAAAATCGAATATCTAGTACTGTTTTTACAATATTATATTAGCAACATTAGGACCTATTTTGTTCATCACAAGAATTATCAACTGATCAACTGTTTCACGGGTCCCAATCTAGATAATATAAAAGTGTGTAGATAACTATTGATTGTATTGTATTATTTTGATATTTTAACAAATTATACTTCGAAAGTTCTTAGCAAAATTCTTCATATACATATTTGCTTTTTGCTATGTACCATTTCTACCAGATATTCAATTTAAAAAATTCGTACTTAATATTAAAATTAATTGATTGACTTGGCATTTACTTGGTAGAACTCCATTATAACACGGTGAAAAAAATAGCAATGTATTTTAGTTCTACAATTTTTTTTTATATTATGCAGCTGTATATATAAAATGTCCTGTGGCTCATGTTTGTCCGTTTATATCGGACAGACAAGAAGTATATCCACTCGAGCTAAAGAACATGTAAGATCATTCAACAGAAAAAAAATAGATTCACAATTCGCTAATTATGTTATAAAGGAATCACATAATATAAATTCAAACTCAGTGCCTAAGTGTTTGCATCTTTGTAGTGAGGGTCGCAGGATGGCGGCTTTGGAACAGTTGGAGATCAATAGATATCAACTATCACAAAGGATTCTTAACGAACAAACTAATATGTGTCAGTCACCATTATTGACTCCTCTGACTGGTGCTTCTTTGTTTCTGTAATGGACCATTTCCGTGCCATATGTAAACTTATTGATATAGCCGCCTTTTAAGTTTCATTTACAATTGTTGGTTTGATTGCGAACAGGAAACAAAGTTATGCGTTAAAACAGGGAAGAAGATGTATTGTGTACCTTTTCTACACAGCTATAAATAGATAAGCAAATGTTAGTTTAAGCATAGTTCTGACGATGGAGTGAGCCGAAATAGCTATCAACTGTATTTTAAAAAATAATTTTGTAGAACTAAAATACATTGCTATTTTTTTCACCGTGTTAAAATTAAAACATCAGATAATTCAGTATAAAAAACTACGTCTAAACGTCTACGAACCTTGCTCTTTGTGTCGAAACTTAGTCCTGGTTCACAAGTATGAGAGACTAGCCTTCCATTCATACAGAACAAAAACATTGTGCAGTTGATAGGATGCGAGTACAATCTCTTACTGTCGTCTTCTTCTTTATAACAGACAATATTAAAAACATGACTGAAGTCAACTTTCCCAGAATCCTTCTCAATATCTAGCACAGATTTCACCGCATCGTTGTACAGAGTGTCTTCATTCTCATTTGCATCACCGTTTTTGGCAGCCAAATGGTATTCGTTTTGCCATTTGGCGGTAGATTGAAAAAATATCGGTGGTAAACTGGTCACCAAAGCCAGGTGGGCCAGTAGTAAGCATTTTACTGAAATACAACACATCAATAAATAATATCATGTAATTTGCAATATCGATTATATGATTCGTCTGCATTGAGTTGAATGTAGCTTCAAATGTCGCTAGATTACCTGCTAGAACGGATTCTAACAGGCAAGAGAAAGATGCAAAGAACCTGGCAGATGACAGTCATGGGGGCATGACGCGGTACCCGAATGCACCCCATAACGAATGAATATGGTCAAATATCTAGTTTATTGCCTGACCAATAACACTTTTTCTCATAATCATCGAGGTCTATAGCCATAAATCAATGTGCATTTCTTGCAACGAGACATTGAACGTAAAAGAAATTTATATACTCAATTTCAGAATGTGATAGGTTTACAAAAATGCATTTAAGGCACATATCGCGTAGATTGCAAAATAAATCAATATGAATTGTTACGTTTATCCTTGACACTACGTTGCATAAATTATTCAAATTGCTCCATCCTGGGTGTATTTATTATGTTTTCTAAAGGCATACGGGAGAGTTTTTACAAAAGAAGCTGTTGATAATAGTTATGAAGAATGTCAAAATATAATAATATGTACTACTTACCTATCATCCTATGACAGATGTAGAAAACAAACTGGTGTTCAAAAGAGATCACTTGGCCATTTAAATAACCTTTTTAATTTAGCCATCATCAATCGTTTCAAATTGAATTAGATATGATTATTCCGTAGTTAATTGGAATCCAACGCTTTAATTACGCTTTTTTTAGTGTAAATCTATAATATTAAAGATATTAATACATGTCAACAAGTTTTTTAGTAGTTTTCTTAATGTTCAGTTACGCTGAATTAACTAAAGGAATGTTAAATAATCTATAATTTAAAGCATTGGAAATAATTATAACCGTTGAAAAACTTTGTAAATTGTTCTGAATTAGACAATGATGTGATTGAAAAGAAAAAAATTTGCAATTCGCATTAAGCCATTGTTATATTTACAAAATACACCCTTTTTACGTAGTTTTGAAGCAACACAGTTCAGCAAAAAGTATGAATACATATTTTTACACTAAATATTCAATGTAAGATGATTCTCAAAAATTTTCTTTTTAATTTCATGCAATAATACTTCGTGGTATTGGATAAACCGGGGCTGTGGAATCTTAGTGTTTTTACCAGTTATAGTTGCAGTTGGAGTCAGACATGAAAAATGAGCAACTCACGTTTACTTTTTCGATTAGATGATTTTGAAAAATACCTCAACGTACGAGGAAAAATAAATCATCCTCGTTTGAGTTCCAATAAAGTAAAATTTGGCTATTCATCGAATTGGTTGGTTAATTTTGATATAGCACAAAAATAAAAATAGTAAGAAAAAATTTTGTTAAAATTAATCTTTAATTTTTACAATTATTATATTATTTTAATTAATCTTTAGTCAGAGTCGGAGTTGTGTGTTTGAACAACTTCACAGCCTTGGAACAGCAGCATTTAATTGCAGGATCCTCACCGCCCTCTTCCCGACCAATCTTAATTAGTGGAGTTTGAAAACCAAAACAGCAACAGTGGTTTCTTGATGACCAAAAAGGGAGCACGTGAACATATAATGTAATAGTTTTTTTGAATTTTGGGCACCAATTATCGATTTTTCTGTATATTCCATCAATCATTTTCAACGTTTTGCTTTTGTAATGTATCTAGCATCTAAAAATAATTTAATGTATTACAGTTTTACTCACACAAATAAAAAATATACTTAAAGATAGACATATGTACAAGTAAAATATGAATAACTATCGGATTTTAATATTGTGTATTAGCCTTAGCTTTTGAAATATTTTTGATTAGAAATGCTATTATGCAAAGACATCTATCGGTCTAATTTAATATTATCATCTTATTGAATAAGTGGTAAAAACTGTTGATTTTTAGATATTACACTAATTGCAGCTGCGACGGATTAAATCTCTAATTTCATTGATTATCGTGAGTATGTTAACTTCTATTGATAAGCAATTCAAAAACCTAAAAAGACTTATATATTTTTTATTTATAGCCAGTAGTTTTGTCTAGGAAAATCTTACCAGGCTTTGTTGACGAACACTGTTTCGGCCAGATTTGTGGATTCGGGGTGTTTAGATGGGAGTGAGAGTCTTGATAGACGAGTGACTCTGACTACTTTTTCGATTAGGCAATTTTGAAGAATATCCCAATGAAAAATTTGCTGGATTGGCTGGTTGATCTTTAATGCACATAAATAGGAAAGGTAGTAAAAAAACCTTAACTAATACCCGTGTTGTTGGTCAATGTCGGAATCGTGTTTTTTTTAATGACTTCTAAGCCCTGGCTTCGGCGGCAACATTTCAACGGAAATGACAACGAGATGTTTTAGCAAATTTTATTTGAGTCTTCTGATATGATACCATTCATTGGAATGGATATATTCGATTATTTAATTCGCGCAATTCTCCTTAAAAATAATTCACATTAGTTTTAAACAATTTTATTTAAAAAATTAACCATTAATCTAGTACAATATAATAATATGATATACATTTTACATTTCCTGGAATGGATATATTTTATAATTAATTCATAGACAAACAAACAGACAGACCAGGGTTTCAATTTAGTTATGCAACTTTATTAAAGTTCAACAACCATATTAGGAGAGGAATATGGAAAAACTTACCAGGATAATGTGATACAACTATAACACATGGGAGCTAAAGAAAAATGTCAACAGTTCATTGCTGACGGATCGGTTTACTGTTACAGTCTTACTGACATATAGCAATGTTGACCAAGGGCGAACACGTTACAGATCAAAACATGTACTATAAATTATTCTTCTCTGATATATGGCCAAAAGCAGCACCTCATCACCAACCATATCAACAACCTTCAGTTCAACTGCTTATTTCTTTGATATGAAATCCTTGATGGATATCCAGTATGATGGATATCCAGTATGCTGGAATTCCAGCAGGTTTAAGGCTCTCCAGAGGTGTCTGCAGTAGTTTTACCAGCCGGTTTCAATGTCTCTTCATGACAGCTGACGTAATATGGCATAATCTAGTTTAGTTTACCATACTAGATAACATTTAATTAACTTATAGTAAGATCAATTTCTGCAGAACGTTATAGAATATTGTAATGTAAATGATTTGTTTTTAGTAAAAATATTGAGCCGCCATGCAACCTTATACAAGGAGCAAAGGTCTAACATATTATATTGAATCGATATGAAATTAGCTCATTTATAATTAATATTTTTTTTAAATTTCCAATAAAAACTTATAAAAAAAAAAAACAATGTATTAAATGATTTTCAGCGTATTTACTGTAACATTCCTAAATGGCGGCTTCAAAAAGGTTAAGGGTATTACGATGTATGTAATAAGAATGAAAAAAATGTCAAAAAATTATGGAATATATTATCGAAGAGGTGGACTGAATAGTAATGTTCTCAATATTGTAGAAACACCCCTGCACCTGGCCATATTTATTTATGCCTAATTTTATTTTCCGTGGTAAAGAAAGCCTCGAAAGGATTCACTTATCGACATTATAAGTACATACAGATATAATTGTTTCCAATAACAAACACAATTAAAATATTAAAAGTAGTGTTACAAAGGCATTCACATAAACAATGTTACAATTTCTTAGTAGTTTTGTAAAGATATCGTCATCCAAGAACTGCATTGTTTCAGTTGTGATTTCTTTGTTTTGATGCAAGTTTAATTTCATTTACTCAACGTTTAGAACAGCATCACACGTTAAATATTAAAGTTTTATGACAATACAAGATTGAACTGGGGTTATTTTGTCTTTTTTTTATAGAAATTCATTTTCTGCATTTATCAAACTAAAATAAATAGCTTTGTTGTTTCACTCACTGTGCGCAAAATGTATGATTGTTTGATAATGTTTGATTTATACAGAAAATCCTTCAGATAAAAATTATCTGGACTAGAGAAGTTACCAAGTGTATATTAGTTATCAATAGTGAAAAAAAGACATACAGCCAAAAACGTTTAACAGAACAATAGATTTTGCATGTCAAACGAACATTTATTTTTACAATAATTTCACTGTCATTACTACATATTTTCATAAGGTTTTTTTTTGATGAAATGTTAGCCTTCTGATTGCTAAAATCTTAACTATTGAGATTGCTGATTTTAGAGTGTTGATGGTTGGTAATCAACAATATAAAATAGTGTCGAAATTTTCACATACAAGCTTATTTTTGCGATAATTCATTACCTGAATTGTCCTGACATAATCATTATTCAATAAAGCACACTACTTAGGAATATCCTTCATAAACCTCAGCAGACAACGGGTTAATAGTTTACCTAACGTGATGTGCTAGGCAATATACAGACTATCAATATATCAAACAAGAAGTGTAAAGTTTAGTAGAAAATTGAGTTGATTGAACATTTTGTCCGCGCCAAAAAATATAAAGAACAAGCCCTGTATGCGGCAGCTTTTTTTCCGATTTGTTAATCATGTCTTCGACAATTCATAAAATATTTTTTCAAATAACCAAATATGTTAATTAGAATCTATAGTATTTTTTTCAATAGTAAAATACAACATATTTCTTGTGTTTTCTGTTTAATTTAACATTAATCATTCTTCATACAAAAGTAGCGTAATGGCAATGCACATGACTTCTATGCGCGTCACACGTGCTAAGGGTATGTCAACTACAGTGCGCGTTGCTGTCAAAGGCATACAAATAGTTAACAAAAATATTTCAGTGCCTTCAATGTTGTGTTAACCGTTTTCGACTGTATACACAAAGTAATCAATTAAAATTTTGTATTATACCGTTTTTGTTCATAATTTATCGATATAAACTTCCCAACAATATGCATCCGAAATCATATTTTCATTGGGTCAAAGAATATTTGTAGTTTTGCAATGTAGAATGTCTGTATTTAAAAATGCACCTTTATAATATGACCATAGTTCCATCAAATTTTTAATCTTACTTTCACGATCCAGTTGATCGATGAAATTTCAGCTAGCTCTTTTTATCCCACGGAAAAATACAATAGTCACCCCGGACATCACATGTACTTAGATTTAGCCGCTTCTTGTTCAATATCATCTCTCGGGTACATCATCGTGGGTCGGCACAGGCTCACTAAGTCGGGATTTTTCTTACTCGACCGCTTGACTGTCCTCTGCCGTTCTCTTTTACCCATCTTGACAACATTGCTTTTGAAATGTTGCCCGGGAGTCATCTCTGCGTGCTCGAAATCCATTGACTGTTTCGTGATATCCTGATATCCGGATGACGCACTTGGCACATCTTGAAAAGGTATCAAGGCCACCTCGTTTGTGACAGGATTGTTCTTTTGTATCGGGAGATTTTGCTTTGGGGCAAACGGTTTCTGCAAGTCTTCATAATCGTGATAGAGAGGCTCTTCATAGAAAGACTGCAGCACGTTCGCTGCCATCGTCAGCGGGTAGGATAGGAACCGAGATGATATGGTGGATTTTGAGGGAACGGAGTCAGGGTTGAGGTACAGCGATCGTTGGTCTTGCGGAGGTTGTACGCCTGTGCTAGGTCAGAACTTTAGATCCTGAAAGACAAAACCGGCTTTGCTGTATAATCTAAATAAAATATTAATTTGACGGCCAACGAAACTATATTTTGAAGACACGTTTATTTAATGAAACTGTTTTTTTGCAGAGCAATAAATATTTGCGTAACCTTTTCAGGATTAGAAAACCTTTTGACATAATAACAATTTTTTACTTGGCAATAACAACTTTCGCTATTTAATCTAAAAACATTTTTGTTTAAGTATTATTAGTATACTTATCTGGTTCACTTCTTGATGGAAAAGCGTGATATTTCAAATAACAAAAACACAATGCTTAGTACCGTTTCCACAGTATATGTATGAACGAAACCGGTGCTGATCATAAACTATATTGTGGAAATATATTCAGTGCTATATCATGGTTATTAAACTTTTTGAAGTAGTAGTAAGTGAAAAATGGATTACCTTGATTGCCTGAGGAATGTCGGGTAATTTCATGTCCCTGATCTGCTGAGGGAGGTTCATGCTTTTGACGGCTGACACAGCACGAGCTGGTGCAGCGGAAAGACCAGCCTGGTAAAAGAAAAAAATGCATTACCGCCAGATTTAATTCAAGCCATTATTCATTGCTAACTATTGTACGGTGGAAATTCAATAGTAAGTAGGCGATAGTGTCCTAAAACAAAAAATTTTGTGATCTGCAAAGATTTTGCGGCAACATAATGCGAGTCAAGTATCCATAAACCAACTTCAAACACATAGCAACACACATTGATCTAATTATTTAAATTTAGGAAGGAAGAAACTTTTTTTTAAATCCATGTTAGCAGTCTGCAAGATTCAAAATTATGAGTTTAGTGGGCCATAAGATCTGAAAGTTTAACAGCTGCTGTTTTTGAATACCAAATGATACAATTTTTAGAATGTAAAAACAAGGACAAGTCACATTTGAACTGTTGAAACTTTCCACGACTCCGCATGTTTTGTCACTAACATCTTCAGACATTCTATGAATTGACAGTTTTGTTGCATCCGTGTGATAGAATGCCTGAAAATGCCCTCTTAAAATGAGTCACTACATTTACAACTAACATATATTACTGCCAACCTCTTGCTTTTGCAATTTGTTTTGCTCCTCTATTCTGGCAAGTATGTCAGCCATGTTAGTCTGCAACACCATTCCACCCATAACCAGCTCGCTGAGGATATGATGGACGCAATCAGCATGGAAGATTAGGTCCAATTCACACACATTCTCGAAACACTTGTCAAGCGTTTCTACGAACACCTGCAAAATCACACCAATCAAAAAACAAATCAAGTATCGAAGATATAAATTTAAATACAACTGAGCATCTGTCATTGCTTTTGTTGTGGAGTATATGTTTTACCAATGCAATTAACCTTCACAAATTTTGTTCTATGATATTTCTAATCGATGCCTGATGATGATCTGAGCCATATGAATATGCAAGGTGAATGATCACTTAAATCAAATTGAATAGTTTTAGTCTTTTGCTAGAAGTGACATATTTTCAAAATTTGACAATATAAATGTCAACTAAGTAATATGAAATTTTAAATAATAAAAACAAATTTTTTTAGTACTTATTTCCACAATATATTTTTTGATCAGGACTGGTTTCGCTCATCGCGAGCATTATCAGCTGATAGAATACAATTTACAAACAAGTCTATTTATACAAAACAAAAAAATAATTTGAGTTAAAGGTAGCAGGTGTACAAAACCATGGGTTCAAGAACTAGGAAACAATTTACATAAAATCATACAATATTGATACAAATAAAGTAAATTAGTATAAAAATTAAATGTTCACAATCACTTATTAAGAATTACAATTATGGTAAATCAATCGCTCGCGATGAGCGAAACCGGTCCTGATCAAAAAATATATTGTGGAAATAAGTACTAAAAAAATGTGTTTTTATTATTTAAAATATCATGCCTTTCCATCAAGAAGTGACAGTTAACACCTTAAAAGTAAGTAATATGATATTACTAGAAAATAAAATCACAAACGTAAAGGTTTGAGAGAATATTTGAATAGGTAAATACTTAATAAAATAAATCAAGAAATTGATTTATGATGTACGAATACAGGTTTATAATATTTTACTGAATATAAGCAACATACTTGAATTAAGTCCAAAATCCCCAGTTCACTTTCCGACGAATCAACGCAGAAGACGAAATACAAAGTTGCATAATGTCTGTATATCAATTTATAATCTGAGCCTCCGATAAGACTGAAATTAAAATAAAATATGTTGTATACGTAATATAGAAATATTGAATATCCAACAGTGTTTTAGTTATCCAATTGAATGAAGAGATTATCTAATAATGCAAATATTTATATGAATTGAAAAACCTGTACCTTAATTCACAAATAAAATCGTTATATTTATATCTCACCTGCCACCTTCTAAGAAATTACAAACATTATCGTCTCGTTTTGAAACAAGCTGAAATGTCTCCTTGATTATCTGCTGCTGCATATCTTCATTCTGAGGAAACAAGAATGTAATAGAGTCCTGGATTGAATAAAATATATGTGAAAATATTTAAAAGAATGTTCAATTAATATCAAGTAAATCCAGGATGTAAGCCATACAAGTTGTTTTGATCTTTTGTCCATAGAGAACAAGCCCAGTACGCAGCAGCGTTTTTGTGGATTTGTTAAATGCCTTTTGGACTATAAATATAGATTGTAATGTTATTTCAAAAAAAAAAATTTTAATTGGCAATTATTTGATAATGAAATACAATATATTTTCCGTTAATTTAACAATTATCATTCTTCATACAAGAGTGGTATAACAATAATGTCCATGACAACTAATCGCACCATATGCATACAAAGAGTTAAAGCAAAATCCATCTAATCCACCTCACGAATATGCATATTTTTAATAGCCAGTTAACCCCTAATTTAATAATAAAAAAATGGATACGCTGCTATTTGATTGTAACTATAAAACTTAGCGGGTTTTGCATGTCATCAAAGGTATAAACAAGGCATTTTATAATGGTTTCTATAAATTTTATCCTAACATATTTTGTGAAATGACTCATAGTAAATGCAGATATTTTTTATTGAATATTCAATAATGTGTATAATTATCGGTTTTCATCGAATCAAATAAAGTATTGCACAAATAAAAGAAAATCGTGTCAATATGGTAAGTACCTGTGTAAGTAAACAAAAAAAAAATTCAACTCTTCTATTTGATTTAAAATGCAATTGTAATTGCATATAATTATGGTATTGGCTTGAATAGCAACATTCCAAACAAGAGTGCAATGATTTCATTTTCAAAAATCGAATATACGTCAAATATAAATAACTTCTATACTCACGAAATATTGATAGAACTTCGACAGCCTCGGCTTGCCATGGTTATTGAATACTAGAATTGCCTTAATCATTTTTAATCTATGGTTAAATTTCTTATTAGTTTACTAAAAAGAGTTATGTTCCGATAAAGCTAAAAATTTGATGTTTCACTGACGACGGCATTTGACTTTGACAGCTGTTTGTCAAAGACAATAGAAAGTTTAAACCATCAACAAACATTTTGTGGCTTCAGCTAAAAAGTATATAAGACTTTATGTGATACAACATCTACATTAAAAATATTTGATTGGATTTTAACAAATCAAATGTACCTAATGTGTCTAAAGAAATATTTGTAAATAAAATGAATAATTTCACCGTTTTCCGGTAATAGTTTTGATACCAATTTAGTTAAACTATGATTCGTGTTGATAATATTTGAAGCAGAAATATATGTTTTGTATCGGCTAAGCTTGAGATTCTTTTTTTGTATTTTTAAAAATAAATCTTCAAATTTTGAAAGGTTTCAGTATCTTACTCAATAGTAGCTGCACTTGGAATGGATTAAAAAAAAATTGTTGAATGTTTTTCCAGTTAAAACCCACCTGATGGATGACGAATTTTCCATTGTTTTTAGATAACTTTACATTTTTGCTTAAAATAATAAAAATTAGATATAGAAAATGTGTAAATAAATTACTTTCAAACCAGCTAAATAATTTTGTATATCTTCTGGGTGTACATTTATAACGAGCACTTACGTTGGCAACAAATTTTTTTTAAATCTTATTTCAGTATAATATTAAATATTTTACCATATGAACCAATTATCATTTGTAAATAAAATATTCAATAAAAAGTCTCCTTTGTGTTAACCACTATTGAACAATTCATTAAACCAAGATTGCGTTTCTTTTTGAATTTATCTTTGCGTTTATGCAATGCAATCTCGCTAAAGCACGGGATAGCACTTCTCAGCTGTTTCAGACTCCCGCCAAAAATGTTTTGAATTTAATGTTGCTATATTAAAAAAATAAACAACCGTAGATAAAAATATTAGTTTTTTCCTGATTAGCCACAAAATTCTGAATTCACATCTAAGATTTCAAGAATTGACGAGTGATATGAATGTCAATGTTCTTGAACTCTTTCGAAAGTATTACATTGAAACTTTTTTTGATACTGCTGTCATGTATTAAAATTTCCAGTAATTTTAAAAGTATAGCTGTATATGAAGTAAATTCAAAGTCTGCAATAGAAATTATTTGTCATTTTAATAAATAATCAGAAGAAAAAGTGCTAGAGGCAATTATTGTATTTCCACTTACTTTGCTGATTTATAGTTTAATTATATGATCTGAAATATAATATACGTGTCTTATTTTTGTTAATATATTTTAAGGTCGCGATTTGTTTGACGTGCGCAATATTAATAAAAGTTAACATTAAAATAATGATTGATACTACTCGATATAAAAAAAATATCACTACAATCACAATGTTAAAAAAATATTTTATTTTTATGGTGTCACGCACTATTAAAATAATTTAAATAATATTATACAAATAAAAGGCGTAAAAATTAACAACTAATATAATTTGATCAGTTAAGAAAGACTCACATAAAACCGCAAGGGAGTTTTCAAACATTTTACCATAATTCCAGACGTTTAACCGACTGAGCAAAATTCATTATTTTCAGCTGCTGTTTCTATAGGCTTAAATCCCTTTTAAGAGAGTTTAATTTGAGCTCATAAATTGATATTTTAATCGATTGGTGGATTTGCGCTCGAATTCATATACTTGTTTGATTTCAAAATGTGTTTCTTACCAACCAAAATTATGATATAGCAATAAAACACCTATTAGTCTTGCTCTTGTTTATCTCTTTTGTACCATATTCAATATCTTCGTGGTGATTCAATATGGTGATTGAGTGGTTAAAAAACAAAATTTTGTGGATTACTTGTCTGTACTCTGTAAACGTACAAAACGTTAAAAGAATCATAAAACATTTATGATCATGAGAATAGGACAGAAGATTTAGTTTTAACAGAAACTTGACGCATTGGTCAACGATTATTAATCGTAATGATGTTATTATAGTGATTCCGGTATTCAACTACCTAGCGGCAGAGTACGGAAACAGCGTGCAACAAATGTTTCGGCGTGTCTACCGGCAGATCTAGCTCGCTGCACATTTGTGTCCTAATTTTTGTGTACACCTCGATTTGATCGGCTGACGAAAAAAACACAGACCGCTTAAACGGACGTTGTTTAGTGAAGTGAAAAGTTGGATAAAAAACACCCGGCGATAAAGTGCGTGTCGTTATCGGAAATAGAAAACCTTGAGTTACAGTACTTCCATCCATGTCTGAGGAACATTTCCGGATTGCAGGTTAGAAATAAATATTGTCCAGTGTTGTGTGACAGTCCCCATGTCTTTATTTGGAGATATGCAGTATTCGCTATAATCGATTTCACGAGCGCGGGATTAAATAAGAGACCCTTACACCCTCACATAACATATTTTCGTGATACACAAACTACTCGATTCTAATCATTGTTTTCCAGTTTATTATGCCTATCATTTTCCTCTTCGAAATTGCCTCTTAATGGCTTGTGTTTATTTCTGCATTTAAATTACATAAACATTAATAGATTTTTCTTAAATTGTGTGTTTACAATGAATGAAAATATTTTGTTCGACTCGTTTGACAGCTGTTTATTAGGGGTATATAAATCTTCCATAGTTCTTTTTACGAAGTCGCTTTGGCATTTTAATGTGATAATTATTAATTTGATATGCAGATGAAAATAAAACGTCAAACACATACATGCTTATGTTTATATTTGCAATTATTATTTCTGAAACGCTGTATTGTTTCAGAAACAGGTATCACACGAATATTCCAAAATGTTTAGTCGATTTGCCGTCATTGTATTATACAAGAGACATAGAGTAAAAAAACAAAACAACTAAAACCTAACCTATAAATTTAAATTAAGAACAAGGTAGATTTGTAGCATAGAAATTAAATTAAAACAAACTGAATGACTTCTATCTATTCTATATATATATTTGAATTCTTTTTAAAATCAGATCAAATTTACGGCGGTAGGTAATTGTCCATAAGTATTTTTACGTTCTAAATGATATACATCCAATCTTTTTTCACGCAATACATTCTACATTCTGTTTCTATACAGTGGCGCGTAAAAAAGTGTCAACATATATGCCAAAATAAAATTTGTTCTTCAAATTCGCATGAAAAATTGGTTACATATAAAAATTAATTTCTTTATCTAAATATAAAAAAAATGAATGTTTGTTTTTTGTATGTGTACTGTATGCTTTCCTACACCATTCATCCGATTGAGATGAAACTTTAGTGGGTTGTTGTGAACACGCTCGCGAAAGTTTTCAAATTACAACAACCATTGGATTATGACCGGTTTCGCTCATTGCTCGCGACGATTTCTGAATTAGTACCACCATTAAATCTGGACCGGTTTCGCTTATCGCAAACACTATCAACAGATACAATGGACTATGTGGATAATATGCTGCTCTGCTATAACAATGTCTGATTTATTCTTGACAACAGACGGAAAACCAAATATATCGTGTATCCAAAAGACCTTCAGTGAACAGAATTAAAACACAAACACTTTCTTTCTTTTTTGATTTTTTACAACTTTGTACGACTCCACATTTTTTGTCACTAACGACCCGGGTTTCGCCTTTCGGCATCTTCAGGCTATCTTTGGTGATGTTAACTGTTTATCGTGCGTCAGTTCTGTTGCATCCGTGTGATGGAATGCCTGAACATGCCGAAAGGCGAAACCCGGGTCGTTAGTGACAAAACATGTGGAATCATACAAAGTGGTAACCATTAAATTTTTCTATTGAAATTCCATCAAGCACTCTCAGTCGATATCATAAACTTTCTCTAAGTGGCATTGTGACGTGTGCTGGGTAATCGTTATTTGCTTATTAAATACTTTATATGCATTCATAATCGTATTCTCTCATAGGAGTTATTCGCTGCTGTCACTGTCGTTTTTCAAATATTCGCAATTTTTTCAACGAACGAATTTGATTTTGGTCGGACTCATTTGATGAAACGCTGTTTTTCCTAAATTCCTAACCTGAGTCACTCTTTCTTCAATTAAAAAAAAAAAATCGCGCAAAAAAAAAAGTACCGGCGCCGTCCAAAGAATCGCGTAAAAAAAGGCTGGGTGTAACTATCTGCCTGAGCAATTATATGCAAAATTGTTTTTTGACATTTATTAAGTGGCTAAAGTAGCGTGGACACAGTCATATCTCCTCGCACGAGTAAGTGTAACACGACATAGCCCTTTCGAATGTCGCTGATTAACAACTCAATTTATTGCGAAGGATACTGAGTATTATAGTCATTTAGGGGTCCAGGTAGAAGAATCATACATTTATTCATCGGTACTGACTGCCCCATTTGGAAAAGATATTTAAAAAAAAAACCCGGGACTGAAACTTTTCACCTCGCTCCCAGAGAAAGTGAATTGTCTTACCTGATACTAAGCTGTTTACATGTGCATAATATCACAGTGCTGGGCCAGCTTTTCATTGTATGAAGGAAGCGCATTTGCAGTTCCCGGAATCAACAATATTATACTCAGATTTTTCATTCGATTTGTTTACAAATGTAGTGTTTTACTTGTCTGGTCTTGTTGAAGAATTATTTGACTCATATATTTTTAAGTGTCAACTATCAGCACACTACCATCAGCCGTCTCAACAATTAGACCACGGGCATGGGCTCCCAAACTTTTTCGGTATCCTGCGCTCTTGAAATATCAGATTTTTTTGCAGCGCCTCAAGTAAAAACATTGATTATCTCATGGCAAAACGTATGTTACCTTAAATTTTTAAAGGAATAATGTTTATAATATTTTGTAAAGGTACATTTTCACGGCGCACAGTTTGGTAGCTCTGAGTCGGAGGATTAAAAAACTCGAGAATACAAAAACATGATGGAGTGTTAAAACTAGAGCTGTGGAGTCGGATTCGTGATAAATGAATGACTCCCGACTACCTTTTCGATTAGACGATTTTGAAAAATTTATCATTGCACAGTTGGCCGAATTGGTTGATTGATCATTAATTTAATGCACATTAATAAGATAGGAAAAAAAACCTGACAAAATTAGATTAATAAATAAATATTTCATAATACTACATTGCTCTACTTTCGACCACTCGACATTCGTACGCTTCCAGAATATTTCTGTAAAAAAGTCAAGGACAAGGAGAGAATTGTATAAAATATAAAACTATATTATCGCCAATTTTCCGCATTCTCGCTTCTTCTGCCAAGATAACATAGCGATAACAATATCGTCAAACCATGTCCTCACACGTGACGATGCCGAAAGATAAAATAATTAAAAAAAAACCCAGTACTAATCGGCGGCATTATAAGGTGACCTCCTTACGTTTGATGCGCGTTAACGTAATTCACGGAATTACAGCCGATAACGATAAATTTGTAGTACTCAAAGATTATTACGCCTTTCGTTGCGCAATTTGAATAAATGACACGGCCGATTATACCGTAATTAATTTTTTAATTATTCTATTTGAAGTAAATTCGTGTCAAATTAATTTTATTCTCACCTGATATCGGTGTCAACTTCAGGCAGGTGTTTTGATAGATTTCAAAATGGCCGCGATATAACAGCTGTTTTATAGCGTTCATCTTTTTTATGAATACATTTTTGTGGTTAATAAATTGGAAAGTATCGATACATTTAGATATTTATTATTGGCAATAATTTCTTTCGTGTCAACCTTAGTAAAAGGCGTCTTATTTCAGTATAAGACTCGAACTACTTATTGATATAACCGATACAATCCCTCATACGTACACTCTTAACCCTCTCACTGCTAGCGTTTCAACTGTTTCACTTCGAGAATTAAATGTGTCGCATTTTAGAATTTATTAGTACAATATGAATCTATGGTAATAAAACAGAAGAGAAGATGTATAGTATACCTTTTCTATAGTGCTGTATATAAATAAGTAAATGTACGTTTAAACATAGTTTTGATGAAAACGTAACCCGAAATAGCTATCAACTATGTCTCATAAGTTTTGTGGAACTAAAATATATTGCAATTTTTTCACTGTGTTATGAACGTTCCTTTTATTCCAAATCTTTTTTTTTTTTTTTGTTATATACATAAAACGTGATACAGTCTGCTTTTCGTTGAGCTCAGAATCTTGCCTTGAGTCGGAATTACCTATGTAACATCGTCGACAAACAAATCTTCAATTTGGCTTCGTTCATGCAAATCCGATGAGTAAATTTAGTTCCCTATTTAACCCGTTCCCCACTTTAACACATTTTAATATTGAATATTTAAAAAATAATTCATTAGGATTGGTTTTGACCGACGACATACCGGGATAAATCAGGCTATATTTCAATAAAAAATACACGAAATATTTTATACAGGTAAATGTTCACATATTTTGAAATTTTTAGCAGTGAGTTATTTTTTATAGGTCAATCTAGAAAGAATATTGTTAATTATTGTGAGTAGTAAAAAAAAAACAATTGATAAATATATACATTGGATGCCATAATATTATTCCCGATTGACATTAAAACACAGTTTGTCGCCGGTTAACGAACGATTCGGACAACGAACACTATTATGTGTAACGTGTGACAACCCTTAGCGAGCGAGTGTGGCACGTTTGAGGGATAAAAATATGTTTTCCTAATACAGTGGTCGGCAACGTACTACCCGCGGGTAACCGAATTACCCACTATGACATTTTGATTTACCCACCAAGAATATATGATGTTTTTTAAAAAAAAAAATCTAAAATTATTTATTCATGGAAAATACCAATAATTAAAAAAATACTAGTTGTAGCCACTAACAAAAGTTTTTTTTATATATGTTTGTTTTATATAACAAATTAGTATTTACACATACATACGTGTATGTATTTCATTTTATCATAGTAAAATTATCAAATGCAATTTTCAAAATTGAAATTTTTTATCCAGTTTCTCAAAAGGTTTTCGACCACTGACCTAATATATGCTCAATTTAGATATTTAAAAAAACTGTATTGACTGTATATATAGAGATATACGTATTTATCAGCATATTCCATTTGAATTCCGAGTATTTGATTTTTGAAATTTCTTGGACACCGGTGTCCACTTGGGATCGCTGTTGTACATATATTACGGACACATTTAGAATCCAAGTGATTGACTGTTACAATTGCAGTCTTTGTGTTTACGAACGCATAATCTCATTTAATTATAATAATACGTAAAATGCCACGGATAAAATTCGTCATAGACGCTGTTTTACGAGACAGGGTATGCGATATATCTTTCAGATAAGCCATACAATTTCAGCCAAACCATTAAATGTCTGCAAAATGGTCTGGTTTGATACACATTCAGCTCGTCATAATTTGATCCCTGTAGGGACCGACCGAATCCAACAGTCCCAACCCTTCGGTATCCTTCTATGGCGCGTCCATCTGGCGATTCAGACCTTCATTCTAAGATCGGAAGCCGTGATAATTTGCTAAATGTGCCTGAGAATTCTAATAACGCGGTTGCATTTTTTTTATACACTGTACTATATGAATTAGATAGCGACTTCTTAGAGTAGCCCGTAATCTAAAACCGCCAAAACAATTAAACAATATTATCTTGTGGGCAATCGACGAGACGCATAACTAAAAGTGTGACGAGAATCTTCTAATCAAAACTTGCGATCCAAGGCGAGCGAAAATTGTTATTGAGTATGTTTTTCGGCATTCACGAAAAATATCCTGGCGACCGAAAATACTCTCAAAATATCATTTATTGTGGGCTTAACCCTTAAAGGACTATGCCCAAACAAATGGTTTCATTCCCTCGTAGTACAAAAGTGAAAATAGCAATGTATTTTAGTTGTACAAAAATTGTAAGGTAAACAATTGATAGCTATTTCAGCTCACGCCTTCATTAGAACTATATTTCTACGTACGTTTACCTATCTATATATAGCTGTGTAGAAAATGTACACAATACATCTTCCTTTCTGTTTTAACACCTTAGCATCATATTGTGCTAATAAATTCTAAAATGCAGCACTTTGATTTTATGCATTTCTCCAAGTGCAAGTTAATGTGAATTGATGTTGGAATAAACGTAAATAGTGATAAAGCACTGCACTGACATGATTCATTACTAATTTTAATTAATTAATACATATAATAATCAATTTTGTAAAACAAAAATACATTGCTATTTTGTCACCGTGTTATAATGAGTTCTACCAAGTAAATGCCAATTCAATCAAAAAGTAAGAATGATTGGTAAAACTTTTATGTATCTATATAGATCAGTGGTCAGCAACCTTTTGAGAGACTGGGTAAAAAAAATCTATTCAGTAAATTTTATTTGCTTAGCTTAAAACAAATCTATTTTGAAACTTTGTACGATTTCGCGTGTTTTGTCACTAGCGTCCCGGGTTTCGCCTTTTGGCATCGTCAGGCATTCTATCACACGATTCCAATGTATGGATAGATATCAGTTCGGTTGCATTCATGTGATAAAATCGTTAAAGACAAAACATGTAGAATCGTAGAAAGTTTCAACGTTTCAAATTTAAATTATATTAATATAATACATGAGTAAATAAAAATTGACTTTCAGTTACTTACATAAAGCCGATAAAAATCATTATTAATTTTTCATTTTCAGACATTTATTATAAATAAATAATTTTACGAAAAAATATCGTATTTCATTGCCGGGTAACTCACAATATTGTAGTGGGTAATTCAATTACCCACGGGTAGTAGGTTGCCGATCACTGATATAGATCTTACATAATATATTTCATACAAAAATCATATTGTAAGTAATGCTTAAAAAAGACTACTTCTCAGCTTAAACATATCTATTCGAGACTGATGAAATCGACTTCGCAAATTATCGCGAACGCATACTTGCATCGCTTAATGTTGCCAGATGTTATTTAAGATGTATAACATTGATTTATATTGATTGGTTCTGTTTTAAATCTGGCTTTATTTTAAATAGTTTTACAAATGGCTTTCGCATTTCAATAGCTTTTAGCTTTGACTCGACGACATCGTGAATTCGAGAACGATGTATTTTTTTTGTTTATACTGTGTCTCGCAAGGAAACCGCTGTTGATTTTTTTACTAACTTGCTACATGATACCGCGATCCTGAATGTCTATAAACGAATTCGAGATCGACGTATCATTTGTAAAAATTACATTAAAAATATATATAAGTTAATAGTTAAATGAAAGATAACTAAACATTGACCCTTTTTGTCTACTGAAATCAGACGACTGTGCACGCATGCGCAAATTTGAAATAACCATCGCATTATATTTTTGTAGGGTTCGAGTTGTGCGACTACTTGTTTAACAAGTGCCATATAAATATATACTGGAATTGAATAGACGGTATAAATACCAGAGAACCGAATTCGAAAGTTCCGGAATTGTAATCCCCGTTGGTGTTTCGTGTCGGTGCATCCGTACGCAAAAGCACACCTGTGATGCCAGAATGTGAAATTTAAAAATAGTAAATTAATGCTTTCGAATACTATTGTTGGCTCAGCTCCAACGGCAGAAATGCGAACCCATTTTTTCATTAAGTACGGCCGTGACACGCAATTTATAACAGTTCCAGAGGTGTAGTTTATCAAGCGGATTTCACTTAAGAATTGTATTTTTGTCGGATACGTGGCGCAGTGGTCAATGTTGTTGGCTTTCGTGGCAGATCTCCCGGGTTCTAATCCCGATACGAACAGTTTTTCATTCGACTTATCGATTCTGTTCGAAGGCATGAATGTGTTTGATAAATTCATAAAATTCCCTCACATCAGAGCGGTTAGTAAATTACTCACCCTATCCAAAATCATCTGTACTCTCTTCGTAAAATATTGAGCAACCAATTGAATATCTAGCGGTTGTCGTAAAAAAAACCATGTGTTAAGTGTGTTACACGATGTCATATATTTATTTATTTGGTAAATACACGTTATACAAAATATGCGCATAAGAAGATTATTGCCTTTGCAACCTCAAAATCTTTAAACATTAAATGTTGAAAATTAAAGAAATAAACAACAAAACAAAAAACAAGGATAGCAAATAATTCAACCAAGCAAGCTCATGTATACTCTACTTTAATAAATATATATATATATAAATAGTATTCGCATGATCTCACTATCGTCCACATGAAATATGTCAACATCCAAAGCAATACTGTTGAGCATTGTTAATGCTCTTACCATTTGCAGAGTGGTTCTACACTTTAGAAGAACAAACAATTCATGTCTACGATTTCTCAAAAAATTATCCGAAACACACAATTTGTTATTATCAATGATGGCAGAATTCTTATTTTCTCATATGCACCACACATAAGTCATAGATTGAAAAAAGTGGCTGATCCCAGTTTCGCCTTTTCATATCTTCAGGCGTTCATCGGAAAATTAACCTAAATAAACAATTACAAAGTGCATGCAAATTTGAATATTTCAAAGGGTGTACACTTATAATTGACATTTATAGTGCGTCCGTGTATTGGAATGTCTAAAGATGTTAAAGGCGAAATCCGGGTTGTGAGCAAGAAACAGTGATTTTAAAGTGGTTATTGTTCGGATTAAATTATTTAGATTGTTAATTTATTGAATTTATTTCACGTAAATGATTTCAATAATTCAGAATTAAGGTTAATTTTGAATAATTTGATCTTCAAAATTGACTGCCGCTCCCCCATGTTTTGGTGCCATATTTCGAAACACCTTCATCCGCGTTAAACGGGCGATCATCGTTGCCGCAAGTGGCTTACTCAATCTACAAAATATAGTACCGAAATAAAAGTTGGTCAATGGTTTCTTACCTCGGACGTTACTTACGTTACTAATGACGATTAGATGTTTCCATTGATATTCCGTGACATTTCGAAAAGCAGTGATCACAGATCGAATTGTTAATCAGCCCTCGCGTGTTTGTTGGTTATGTGACACTGTCCACGCACCACCTGTCGGCCGCAAAGATAGCCTACTTCAGCGCCCAACGGAATCGCAGCAGAATTATTAATAAATGTGGCCGCCATGTCTTGGTTGAGACACGCCCACCAATGCGCTGACGGAAATAGAGTATCACGACAAAAAGTGCACCTCAACCCTTTTAGAACCGCTGGAAATTTTATATATGTAATCCTATCCAATCTTCTTAGTGCAAAAAGAACCTCTAATTGAACATCATAATGGTGTAACGATGGTCTGACTAGCGCTGTGGAATCGGAGTTGGGATCACGATAAACGAGTGACTTTCGACTACTTTTTCGATTAGACGGTTTTGATGAAATATCTCAATGAATAATTTTCCTGATTGGTTGGTCGTTCTTTAATTTAATGCACATAAATAGGAAATGTAGGAAAAAAACCTGACAAAATTAACTTTTTTGTCGTAGTCGGATTCGTATTTTTGGTCAATATCGGAGTCGTGTCTTTTTAACGACTCTACAGCACTGTCTGACATTGACGTCTTGAAACGGATATTTTTCTTATTGCACGAACCGTTTAAGGAAATTTAAAAAAATCAAACAAGAGTTAGATTGTAGTTCTTTATTGTCATTAAAAGGAAAATATGTTTCTAGGTTACAGCGAAAGTACAATCCGGATACAGCGAAAATGTAATAAACCTAAATTTGAATTGTTGCAACTTTGTACGATTCCATATGTCTTATTACAAACGACCCGGGTTTCGCCCTTCGGCATCTTCAGGTATTCCATCGCACGGATGCAACTGAACTGACATTCTTTTGTGCGTGAAAATATCCAGTTTTCAGTTTAGAATTTTCATTGAAATCAAACGTAATATTATGATGACTGTTTTCGATATGTTTAGTACGTTTTCGCTACTTGAATTGACAAACCATATTTTCACTGTAAACTTACATTCGCGTAAAAAATTGTACATCAATTCGTCTTCTAATAATAGTTGAGATCAAAAACGATGGTGTTATTATTGTACAACAGGAAAATGATCGCACGGTTCCTCGCGGGTTAATTTAACATTGAGTATTGTTGAAATATTTTTTTCTCCGAATTCAAATATGATATACACATTCGCGCCAATTGTTCACGCATGAATTGCGCGACCCAATTACCATTGCAATGCGAGGATTATGTACCAAACATCCTCCTGCCGTTTTGGTCATCTTTGGAAACCGGACTTCGAATGGAACTCGAGTTGTCTTACTTGCGAACTAGAAACAAGCGGAAACGGAAATTGTTATATGTAATTCTTCGACCACGGATCCAACGAAAGATAAGCATGAGATAATTCTCATAAAGAACCGAGCAATTAGGCATAAGCTTAAAGTTATCGGATAAAAATTAATGGCTTTTAAAATGTTTATTAAAAAAATCTACAAGAGTCAAAACTCGACATAATTAAGTGTGTGGTTTCAACTCGTGCCAGCCGATGATTAAATGCATATTAAGCCGCACCCAGTTTTCGTATTATTTTACGTTGTATATAAATCTATTTTAATGTGCATTTTTTCAATAATTTGGTTTGATTCTTGCCCGCATTGTCATGTTATATTGATGTTTTGACACTAGTTTCGCTCGCTAACAGAATGATCTACACGGGGTTGCATATTTGTTCGACAGTGTTGTCGATGTGGATACCAGTTTGAATGGGTAACATCGAAATTTTTTAGCCTACATTATGGTATCTACTTTTGAATAGAGAAGCTTACAGAGAATGTTGCGTCGTTATTCGTGGCTTTACTGGCGCTAGACAGCCAATCTAACTTATTTGTTAAATGCTTAGGTGAAACGAATTTCGTTTGAAGAGTCAAATTGAACTATTTTGTACGTATTTTGGCTTGATCCGATAATATTTTTTTTACACTATGACTTCTATAAACGTTCGATATTGATTATAGCTTTTATTTTTTTTATGCAACCGGTAGTGGTCTTCATTTTTTGAAAATGAATGAGATTTCATAAACATCACAAGAAGCGTTTTTTTGGTTTTACCTGTATACATCGTCAGATAAAAATAATTGCAAGTCATTCGAAATTTATAAAAATATTCACTTGCTTGTGCCAATGCACTCACAATTTAGCCACGGCGCCCGGACACATTGTTGTATGAAAAAAAAGCACCGATCGACTTCGTCGCGATTCGAACCAGGAAACTCGAGCGACGCAATCCGGCATTTTACCGCTAAACCACGGCGATCTTTTTTGCGCCGCTCAAATGTTTCACGCCTGTCAAGCACTGTCCGCGCCCGACCGCCCGCCATTGTGTTTTTTTCTCGACGCTCGTTACAATAATGGTTGTTTTCATGGTGAAGGCCTCCGCGTAGATTTGCCATCGACTGCTACGTGATGGAGTCAAGTTCGACGCAGGCAAGGTTGCGTAGATGTGGTCTATTGAGTGTTTTCTTTTTCCAATATCCGATTTTCCTGATTATGGATATTTATACAGTCCGTCCTGATGCCGACCGATTGTATCGTGCAGTTAAATGCTTGAAGTTTGTTTTATTTCACGGTGCAAAGCATTGATATATTACTTTGGTTTTCACTTTTAACGTATTATCTGTCACTTCCAGGTAGAAAGGTATTATATCAAAATACTAATAACGCTATATTTATTACCATTCTACAATATAAATTTATATTTTTATGACCAGGACAGTTTTTTTTATTGCGAGAATTATCACCCGATATGTAAACATGAAATTTTAAAGATATTATTAATTATTGTGTTTTTTATTAGTTCAATTATGATGTTTTGTATGAGTTATATGTTCAACAGTATTGTTTCGGATATCGATATATTCCATGTGGATGAGAGTGAGTTGAGATGAATACTTTTTTTTTATGTATTGGAGTAGATATTACATGAGCTTGCTTGGTCTACTTCCTTGTTATCCATTCTTTGAATTTTAAATATGAGGTTTTAAAATATTTTTGATGTTGCAAAGGCCTTTAAATATAGTTTATAATTAACGTGTATCTACCAAATAAATAAGTGATAGCGTTTTATTTCCTGTCCCTTTAACGATGTCGCAAGTCGAAATAGTCGTCGACAATCAGTTAAGTTTTTATATAACTAGATTATTTGTTAGAATTCTCATTTACGCATCGTACGTTCACGTTCACATCACGTTCCAAAAGTGTGACGATCTTTCTTAAACAATTGAAACAGTATTAAATAATGTTAAATACATAGCTAAAAAAATATTAATCACTGGTGAAGTAAATTTCATTTCTCTAAATAGTTTAATATCGACTGCAACACACTTCACGGTGTCTGCGGCTGCTGTTGTGTTTAAAATAATACAATATTTAAATGTTACAAATATTCGTCCGTTATAAAAATCTATTATGTACCGACGGGCAACATTGAGACACGTCATAAAAAACGCACTTGAAGCGTTTTTCAAACAAACATTGTTATGATTTTATTTGACCAACCCCTCCCCCCCCAACCGGCACCCGTTTTTGAAATCACACTAGCCTCCGGATCCCAACCCCCCTCTCTCGTCGCATTTAATATTGCCATATAAACTATATAATGTGAAATATTTGATCACTTATGTATCCAAACTCAAAGTTTACTATCATTTTTAAGTCTTAGCTTTTAATTCAGTGGCGTGGTCGAAATAATTATCTAATTGTTTATTATTGCTTAAAATTCTTAAAATATTTTAGTTAAGTCGTAGAAAATATATCTTTTTTGTCTGTTTAAAATATTAAATAAAACTATTTTTAGTTTCATTACTTATTTTAATATAGTTAATTTCGAGGGAATAATATAGTGATAAATTAAAACATTAAATATTCGTTCGAGAATCTATAGAAAGGAAGTGATTTCTTCATATCTCAGGTAAGATGCTATACTGTTTATGAATTAATATTTATTGCCTTCACCAGGATTCGATCTGATTTTTTCATTGAAAAAACAATTTGGAAAAATAAAAATGTCACCGTAGTCCGTATTTTATTTGCGGTCCGCTCTCATACTGGCCCAATAGGCCACGCTGATTTGATGTCAATCGAGGTCTACTTTGAGTAATTCGATAAATTTGGAGCATCATATGGGGAGCGAGATATTCCCGACTCCTCTTTAACATTTATCTTTTCCAGTATACTTAATATCACTTGAGAAATTTACATTTTCATTTTTCTCTTCTGTTTTAAGCACATTAGTACATGGCTTAATGATCGACCGTGTAGGTGTAGCTTTGTAAAGGAGTTAATAATATGATGAGTAGATTCGTTTCTGTTTATCAGTTTGCGTTATGAAAAGCGGACATAAAACAGCGGTTGCATACACATAATGAAACGGATGGAGGTGGGACAACGAATATATTGCATCGCTCACGGAATAAATTTTACTGATAATAGTGTTATTAGTTGAAAATAATAATGTTTACCTAGAAATGTAATTCAGAATGACGTGTGCAAATATCACACCTCTACTGTTCACCGTTTGGGAGAAATTTAGTGACATACACACGCGTGTATTTTTACATTTTATAGTATCTGTACATACTAGATAAACGACCGCCTTAAGACTTAACTTCAATAGTTAGCAAATCTAATTGATCAATTAATTATCCATCTATAAATTAATGAATTAATTTTTGTTTGTTTGTATGTCCTGTATGCAATCCTATACCATCAGGACATTATGGGAAAGAAAACCTTGTTTTTTTCCACTTCTTCAGCAAAACAAATATGGTTTCAAGTAAAATAATTTATTTAGAGATAAATTCTTGAGAACATTGTACTTACTTTTCCATGGTTCACATTGTTCTAATTATCCGGCTTTCACCTTTCGCCATCTTCAGATTCGATATAAATTTATCGATGGGGTAAACACGAATTGAAATTGTATCATATATTTCCCATTAACTCATAATGAAAGTATACTAAATTTAGTATTATCCATGATCGTTTTTTTTATATAAGTACTTTATATTTAAAGAGTTTATCTAATGAGTTCTAATATATATGAACATAAAAGCAAAGAAAACAATGTGAAAAAGAAAAATTTTGCATATTTAAAAAAAAAACTTATAGTAAATTTAAGTTTTTTTCACTGTACCACATGAGTACACAACCCACAGGTGTAGAATCACTGCTCAAATGGCATTGATTTATGAAGCAAAGTATCTAGAAGCCAGCAAATCAAATTTGGTTAAGATATCTCTATTGGTTCACAAGTTATAGTTAATCTAGTAAAAGGACAGTTTTTGGGCGAATTTTTTGCAAAAATCGCCGGCCACCACGCGAAATTCGATAAAAAAAACATGCGGTCGTTAAGCTGTTAATAGTTCACCTTTTACATAGCTCATCACTGTTTGAATGAATTTATTCCCTTTGGGAATCGTAACTCCAAACGCTATTAATTAATCTCGTAATTAACATTATTAAAGTAATTGGCACTATTATTGTTCGTGTCTGACCTCCGTCCTATTTCCAGTAGAAAGTTATTTACCCACAACACCGTGTTTACAAAATAAGAAATAAAATCGCACGGTGAAAAAATATCAATCTATTTTAGTTGTACATATTATATCAATAAATAGATACTGTTGTGACGAGGGCGTATGCCGAAATAGCTAATAAAAATGACATACGTTTTAAATTTTTTAGAACCTAAATACATTGCTATTTTTCCACCGTGTTATAATGGAGTTCTACAGAGTATATCGCAATCCAATCAATAAATATAATCACCGCGTTTACTTGAATATTAATGAATACTATGAATAAATTTGCAATATATTTTATTTAGTCTAAAGACGGTTTTCAAAGAAGCGAAACACGTGTCATATCTATTAACGTATGTTGTAATGGAATAGAATAGTATTTTTATCAATTAAAATTGTGAGAGTTATGATGTTTCGCCACCAATTGACATTTAATTCGTTCTCTGCTGTATTTCGGCTTTGAATATTTAAAAAAATAATTCTGTTTGAAGTAATCGGTGTTAAAAAAAAGTTTTTTTATTTGAATTAAAAAATGAGGTCTCGTAAAATAATGTTAACACTGTTATCTCTTTTTTGATAATGCTTGCGATGAGCGAAACCTTTCCTCATCAAAAAATATATTGTGGGGAAAAGTGATATTTTTTTATTATTATTTAATCTATCATGCCTTTCCATCAAACAGTTGCAGTTAGCATCTTTAACACGTTGCCTACATCCTACACGCGTATTTCGGAAACACATTTTATTATGATATGCTACATTTATATACGATGGCTTGTAGCAATTACTTTGCAATATTTGGCATCATATACAAACATAGAGTAACTCTCGATGCAACAGGCGCTTGATCAACGTTTGTTAAATATTTTGGATTACGCGCTAGGCGCGTTTTCAGCAACCAACCTGTTTATTGTATTACTATAAAATTATAGTCTAATAGTCTCCATAAATTATTCTTAACGCAAATACTATTGAATTATTTTTCAAAATATCTAATGTAGGAATATTCTTTGTGTGGGTCGGCAGAGAACAGGTTAAAATATTTCTACAAAAACTATTCATTAGAAGTCTATTTTACAACACTTTGGAAGTATGCACAGTAGGCCAAAAATACCGCGCAGTAAATGCTCATTCGTTTGAATAAATATTTGTTTTTTTTATTGATGCGTCGCTTTGTCATGGACGTCATACCACGCATATTACGCATCGATATTTTTCTGGAAGATAAACAGCCGTCGTCGGATTCGAACTCGGTTTCTGGCGGTCTGTCGCCGCGCCGCGCAGCCACACCCACCACTACGCGCGACGTCACAGCCTCGCGGCCGATCTAAAATTAACGAAAAAAAAATATATATATATAATAATAATGTTACGCACATACGTTACGTTTTGTGTTGTTATTACTATGTTCTCTCATATCTCCCAACGCAATTTTTCCGGTAGACTTCAGAGCCTGACGGCAGGCTTTGCTCATCTGGTGGTCCGCCCGGAAAAATTTGTTACTTGACCAAATCAATTATTATTGCGATGTGAGATGATATTGTGTACGCTTAGAAGTGATTTGTATTTACACGATCGAAATACGATCCACATTTTTTTTCTTCTTTTATGTAGGTTATTTCCGATACTGTATTTATTTTTTATTTTTGATTAGAAGACATTTTGTTTTCTACACGCGATTACAATTTGGGAACTGGCCTTCTCCGCCCGGCCCGTACCTCTTCACCTCTCATCCGAACGGATACCACAAAGATTGCCAGATTAATCATTGGGCTCCACTTCTCAATATATATATTTATTCATAATTTACGATATCGACTGAATGTGCTTGATGGGATTTCTATATCAAATTTGAGCTGTTGAAACTTTGTACGATTCTACATGTTTTGTTTTGTTTCTTCCTTTCGGCGTCTTTAGGCATTTTATCGCACGGATGCAACAGATCTATATGTCGGTTCCGTTGCGTCCGTATGATGATAGAATGCGTTTAATATATTTTCAATGAAATATTGTCAAGTTTGTCGGATTAGTCGTCGGGCTCGAATCCTCCATAGATATTGACATGTATAATTTTTTGTACAAATCGTGTTTATCTGTGATGTTTTCGTCCATTTTCACCGATCAAAAACACATGCTGCTGGCTCTGCCCTCCACAATCCTTTTTCAATTCACTATCATAATGAAGTTTGTCGGGTCAATCATCGGGTTCGATTCCCCAATATATATTTCCGTAAAAAGGTTTTATAGATTTGTGTCCAAATTGTTATTGTCTGTAATGCTTCAATCTGTTCAACGATCTACTCTGCGAGTTATGACCTTCTTTGTTCTTCTCTAATTTCGGCGCCCGTGTAAAATCCATCGGTGGGAAATTGTGAACAAATCAGAAATCGAATTCAACCGTATATTGATTCCGGTGCTGTGCGATCTCTAAATCAGTTTTACTCAAATGCTGGTTCGCGGTGACGAATAAATTCATTATTATATGCATGATAAAATTATCAAATTTGAATTGTTACAACTTTGTACGATTCCACATGTTTTGTCACTAACGACCCTGGTTTCACCTTTCGGCATCTTCAGGGACTCATATCACACGGATGCAACAGAACTGACAGTTGATACAGCGAAACCCGGCTCGTTAGTGACAAAACATGTGGAATCGTACAAAGTTCGATTCACAATTCATATTTGATGTTGAAATTCTATCAAGCACCTTCAGTCGATATCATAAATGATAAAATTATCACATATATTTGTGAACATTTGGTGATAATACCGGTATTAATACAAATTGTTATGATAAATGGTAATGCGTTTCTTCGAATCGCGCCATTTATTCTTCTTCCTCGGCGTTTGGAGGATTAAAAAAAATCATTTTTTTTGTGTTGTTTGATAATGCTCGCAAATTATTCGGCGGCAGTACCGGCGATGAGGTGAACCAGGGTCTCCGACCTTTTTGGACGTAAAGGTACTCTCACTGGTTGCTATGATCAGCTGGCTAATCATAGCACCTGTAGTTTTGAATTACGCGCATTTTTTTAAACTATGGCAGGTCGGATTGGTGGTGCTATACATGGCTGAGCAAGTGTGTTTTTTTTCTCTATTTGTCCACAATATATTTTTGATCAGGACTGGTTTCGTTCATCGCGAGCATTATTAACATATAGAATATAATTAAAAAACAAGTCTATTTATACAAGATATTTGAGTTATAGGTAGCAGTTATACTACAAAACCACGGGCTCAAGAACTGAGAAACAATTTACAGGGAGTCATACAACGTTATTATAAATAATGTAAATTAGTATAAAAATTAAATGTTCCAAAATTAAGGTATATCCATAATCCATTAGGGGCTCTGAACAATCATAACAAAATCATTTAGGAAGTAAGGAGTAGGAATTTTTTTGAATAATATAATCCGCACTTAAATACTTAATGGAACACATATAAGAAATTTTGATTAAGTCAATTGAGAAAATTCTTAATGGTAAAACATCGAAAAAGTTTGAGTGGCGCTGCTCTGGACAGGTTTGACGGTGCAAATCGCGACCGTGCTGCAGAATTGATGAGCACAAAAAGCTGCATCGACGACGTTCTGGTTCTTCACCGCAGACAATGAAACAAACAAAACATGGCGTTACGGTGTGCGCGAGTGAGTTGCACGTTTCAGCGAGACTTACATAACTTCCTAAATTATTCGAGGTCAGCGCTAATGGGGGGCAATAAAATAAGAAATATGTACGTATTTTTTTCCACTCTCGTGTCATCTTCCGCGAAGTTTTGTTTGCACAGCGGCTCGGGCTGATTTATGAAAGGCGCTCTCGAGCTCGCTGCTCTCGCAGTGACATAATTGTAATTATCTCAACTGTACACATTGTTATGAAATTATCGCCGTAAATGTTGCTAAGAGATGCACGCTTAACCCGTTCCCTGCTGCGCCAAATAAAGTTATTGCAAAACCGAATATTAAAAAAAAAAAAAAAATAGCGTTGATGTTAACGTGACTTAAAATAATTTCCAATATCAAATCCAACTATTTTAAACGCTACAGTTTTACACTTTTCTTACACACTGAATTCTGTAGCGTAACAATGTAAAGCGTGTTTCAATTTTTGATTGAACCCGGATTGTCCGAAGAAAATTCGCATGCACTTAAGTGTGTACAAAAGTTAAATAGATACTAAACTAATTCATTTATTATTTTCTTTAAGAATTGATTTCTATTTGATTTCTAGGACGACGCGAACTCTTAGAATGCCTTGTAATTTGTCAGAGATGCAACCATGTCAGTATGACCCACGGGGCCGACAGATTTCGTTTGTTGTCCATAAATGAACACTTCCAAATGATATGATCAGCATCCTGAATTATATTGTTGCATTTAAATATATGACTTTTGGAACTGGAAGAACTCGGCAGCCAAGTAACCAAAGCCAGTTATGAATTGGCTGTTTCAGAAATTAGGAGTCGAAACATTGGTTATCTCCTCATGTATTCAATGAAAAAATTAGCTAGTCAATGAAAGTTTTGACGCTGTTAACCCATTTGACGACTTCCCGGACGATTTTTTTCTTCTTCGTCAATCTGTTAATATTACGTAAATATTGAAAACATTCTTTTTTCTCGCAGTGAGAGGGTGAACGGAGGTAAATATGCAGCACAACGTGTCATTGTTTTCCTGCCTAAAACACCTGTTACAGATACACTGATCGGTCGGGCCACTCGGCTGTAATACACAACGGATAGATATTTAACATTTTAAGTTGTGGCTATTATTCCTACATGTCATCCGCAACAGCAAATACTTCAGTTCTAGCACATCATTTGCTGTATTTGTGACAGCACACTAGTTTATTCTCTTTATTTATCGTAACGTTGATTATAAGCTTAGACACTTTGATTCAATATCTTATAAAAAATAAACCTAAGGGGGTAATTTACGCAGAAAGGCGGTTGACCATTGTCTATAACAGTCGTCAGCAACCTTTTGAGAGATTGGATAAAAAAATCAATTTTCTAAAATTTATTTGCATATTTGTTAAAAGCTAAAACATCAAAAAAATATCGTGACTAAATTATATTTATATTAATACAATACATAAGTAAACAAAATTGACCTATAGTTACTTCTATAAAACTTTACTATAAAAATCATAATTAATTTGATAAGAGAAATATCATATTTTTTTTGAGGGAACTCAAACGGTAGTAGGTTGCCTACCACTGGTCTGGAGCAAGGATAGGGAACCTGCGACCTTTTGACTAATTCCAAAAAAATAGTTTTGCTTAATAATTTGTCGAATTACGTTTGGAATAATTTACATTGTGAAGCAAAGAATGCGGCCTTCGCATGTGGAATGGTCACTGTTTGTCATTTGTTATGTTCAATATAAAAGAATACGCATTAAAAAATAACATCTTCAATACGTGTTAAAAAAGAAAAAAATGCGTTTAAGTAAAACCCTGCTAATAGCTTATGCATACAATTTTATCAAAGCATCACACAGCATTAACTGGCCGATCACTGTATATGTTACCGTACTGTTCAAAACACTGCATTTCTATTTGTTTAAATTAAAGAAAAAAAACACGACTCCGACAGTAAAAAGTTAATTTTTGTCAGGTTTTTTCCCTGCCTTTTCTATCTATGTGCATATAATTAAAGATCAACCAACCAGTCCGGAAAATTGTTCACTGAGATGTTCTTCAAAATTGTCTAATCGAAAGAGTAGAACTCCACGACTCCGAATCCGCAATCATATGTAAAACACATTAATACTTTCAAATAATGATCTAAAAGTGCTTTTACTTCCAGTACGAACCTAGTTTATAATTGTCGTCAAATGCATATATTTGTGGATTTTTTATTGACGATGATCCCAGTCAGAGGTCGAACCGAAATAAATTTGTTTACAGGATTGCTGCAGCTTATTAATATTTTCATACAATTGTTTTGATTAAAATGAAATTAATAACAATGGTTATAAGGAGACTGTCATTAATCACCGATAAATATGTCTCGTCTCAATATATGAAGAAATAATTATTAAATATATATATACGAGTATCAACTGATATCAACACACTGCCATCTTCAGTCTAAACAGTTGATACGTTAGCAGTCTGCGGTTTAAATATGTATTTCGTATCTATGATTATTTTACATTTACCTACGTAATTGTATTATCATTTAATAATTTGATTATGCCAAGCATTACTTCAAGAAAAATTAACTATAAAGATTAAAATCATAACACCGTGAAAAAATAGCAATGTATTTTAGTTCTACAAAATTATTTTTAACAAATATAGTTGATAGCTATTTCGGCTCACGCCATCGTCAGAACATGGCGTGAGCCGAAATAGCTATCAACTATATTTGTTAAAAATAATTTTGTAGAACTAAAATACATTGCTATTTTTTCACCGTGTTATAATGGAGTTCTACCTAGTGAATGCCAATTCAATCAATAAATTAAAATCATAGTTCAAATATTGGCTTATCATTTTCTTCAGCTGTATTAAAATGCAGCCTGTTAACATTTTTTTTTAATATGCCTTGGAACCCCGATCAACTTTTCTCGCGTAATAATGGATGTTCCCGGATGGATCTTTGGACTTTTACAAAACTATCTCATATTCATAAATTTTTGTAAAACCCCATTTTTTGGAAATTAAAGTTTTACTTAACGTTTTTGAAGATTTTACTTTTTTTATTATTTTAAGCTTTCTCTCATTGTTCGTTTATTTGGGTTCCCTTGAAAAACATGGAATCGAGGTTTCACTGTATATCAAGTCTACTTCATCTTTGATGTATAGACTTATTTGTCATATAATTGTTGTGTCGTTGTTGACACACGAAAGCTGCTGCAGAGCTGAGCAATCCACAGTGAATCCGATTCATATATACACCGCACGCAATATAATTATATTTATATCCCCACAATGCTACACATGCATATATATTCATACAAACGCACACACAGTATGCACATGCAATACGCAAGGAAATGAACTAGGAAAGCCGTTTTCAGATGCCGTTGTTTTGTGTATTTGTCTATATTAGTGTATTGCGCTTTATTAGGAGATCCAAAGGAGTCTATTATACATACAGACAGACGTACAATTAAATGAAGCAAATTTTAATATTTAAATTGTTTATTTATTTATTATGATTCTTTTAATTATATTTAAAGTACTCTATTAAAGGTTATGACTTGATCTATTAAAATTTAAATAACTTAACAACAGTTGATAATTCAACGACGTTGCTGTAATTGCAATCACATTTTTGATTAGCTTGTTATGTTTTTCGAAGTTTCAATGTGCACAAAATTGATTAGTCGACAATATATGGGGTCATGAATAACCAGCCAGCGACATGGTGCCAGGCAGCATTATTCAGTTTTGTTCGATTATTCATCAAGATTTGTTTGTAATCGTGTTATTTTAGTATCTGAAATAGGCATATGTTGAGCTCGTGTAAAGAGCATATTACACGACGGTTATTTCTTTTCAAAATATCTTGTTTTTCATTCAACAAAAAAATAAATGATTCAAAAGGTCTCGGTATGATGTATGCAGTGAAACATTGACACGAAATGAATCATTATTCGAGTATATTTGGAAAAAATTTACAGTCCAGTGTTAATGTTCGTTAAACCGCATATGAGTAATTAATTAACACTCGCCTGATATTATACATTGCTTTGTTTATTTGTTTGATTCCCAATTTATTTTTTATTCGTTTATTGCATCAAAAATCTACCATGATCGAATGGCGTATTTCTAAAACTACGGAAACCTGTAAATTAATCGCCGGAATATCATGATAATTTGAAATGTATTGTTTGAAAGTTGGTACTATCTAAAAATCATATATTATCCTTGGCACTTATTGATTTATCACGCAGGTGTTTCGGCTGTATCTCTTAGTGAATCGACGGTCAGTTATATTCTATCCGTGTGATAGAATGCCGGAAGATGCCAAAAGGCGAAACCTGGGTCGCACGTGGCAAAACAAAATCGTACAAATTTTAACAGTTCATAATTGATATTGAAATTCCATCAATTACCTTCAGTCGTCATCATAAATTATGTCAGTTTTAGATGTCTAAAAATTCGGTCTGTCCAAATCCATACTACGCCACTGGTTTACGATCCGAGGTTTGATCCGCTCCAATATTATAACTTTTTAATGTTTTTAATTTAATTTGTCAAAATTTCATCTCGAAAAGCGAGATATTACCGACTCATTTTTCCGTACCGTCCAACTGTCGTAACTTCGCCGATCATCCTAACTTTGCCTAAAGAAGTCGCCAAAAGAAAAGATTTTTTTTTATTGCACTATTTGAATACATTTAATTATTTTTTTTTCATACATAAAAAAAATAGTATACGATATATTTTCGGTTGGCGACACTAATTCAGCGGTCAGCAACTGGTGGTCCCCGAGGAAATTTTGGTGGTTCGCAGAGAAATCTGACATTATTTCATTTTTTAATCCTATCAACAGAAAAAAATCAACTGAATCTCGTAACACATTTTATATTCTTTTTGGATTCTTTCCACTACATACGAGACGGTTACATGATGTCACATTTCAGTTGTCGCGAAAACTCCACTACATATTTATGCGAAAAGGCGATTTCATTTGTTACAGCTATCAAAACACGGTATTTATCTCGACTTGAAATCCATTCAGTTCTTCGTCTTGCAGTTACATCATTGTAGCCAAATAAATTTTTTATTATTTCAAATGTCCAAGAACAACAATCACATTAAAAATTAATAAAGTTTTATAACTAATTGTTTTATTTTATGAACTAGCTGCATTTCTTAATGCTTTTATTTCTTTTTATTCACTTTTATTTAAATATATAATATTTAACACAAAAGTCTATTTGGTGGTCCGCTGGATCAAAATTTAATCCGTCTAGTGGTCCGTGAGTTCAAAAAGGTTGCCGACCGCTGCTCTAGGCAATGTTAGGATGATAGGACGTGATGTATGAAATATGTTCTGCACGTAGATTATTTTGTTCGCCGTGACTGTATTTTAATTTAAAGACAAGTGTAAACCTTTGTTGGTTGGTAAATAGCTCAGAAGTTTGTTTGTTTATCGTTTATGTGGCGCAATATATATTGCGACATATTGCCCCGTTTGAACCTCCTACCAATTAGCGTCGTTGTATGTATTTAAATCGAAGGCAATTGTTATTGGTGGAAATTGGACGAATTTAACCGACATAATTGATCTGGCACATACCTATTGACTCCTTCAACCGATAGCTATTATGTTTTGCTCCTTTTTATTGTTATTGTTGCAATGCCGCGTTTGTTTGGAATTTTTCGTATTGGCAATAATTAACGACACATCTTTATGATCAATAATCACCCAAAACGGGCCGTTTTAAGTTGAGGCTAATCAAATGATATCGCAGACATTTTATTTTACGTAACGAGTTTCCTTATTCAAAATTTAAAACAAAAATTAAATTTGGTAAAATTCCATTAATGAATTATTTAAAAATGGAGTTGTAGAGTTCACCGCTTCGCTCAAATAGGTAATGCCAACTAGGTAATAGGTAATTACAATTTGAAACAAAACTTTCCAAATTCGAAACGTGAATTAAATTACATATGTTTACAGTGCTGCAATTTCCAATGCACGCTTCACTATATTAGGGTTGCCAGGTGTCATTATATCATTTACGTAATAACAATTAAAAAAATGCATGCATTGCTCCGATCTACTCGTCCGTGCGCAAAGTATTATATAAATATTCTCTCGCCTTCCGTCACCACGTAGGATCGCGCTATTATTAGACGGACGAACGAAAAAAAACTGCATCGCTCGAATGCAGAACAGCGAAAATAAAAAAAACACGTTCTATTTTTGAATTTTATTTTTTGCCCCGCGCGCGATTCGCCGGTTGATGGCGGTCGGATTCGAGAACAGAAACCACATTCATTTACTACTAATCTGACGCAACGCGAACCAACACAAGTATTCCTAGATGGCTATATCGCTGTCTCGCTTCGGCTGCAATGAACTGCGTACATCTGTCTCTGTCTGTAATGGTATAGCTTCATTTTTTTGTATGATATATCGTGCTTGGTCGCCGTATTTAATATTGTACTAGTGACGAAGTGCAGACGTGAGCCAGGGGCCTTAGCATTTCAACATTAATCATCAAGAAATATTCTTCAAAAACGTTTATTTCGATATAATTTTTAACTGTTTGATACAATTATAGTTTATAAAAAGTTCGGGTTTCAATTCCGTTATAATTATTATCTTATCACATTTCTGAGAGAAAATAAGTGTTAAATTTTTCAATTAAGGTAATGCATATTTTATCTATGAATGTAGACATCTAACGGGGACGGCGGTCATCGATATATATAATTTTAATAATCGAATTTATCGAGAGATGTCCATAGTGGGAATAAAAATATTGTGTGTTTCGTCTTAAAACGCATTTGACATTGAAAAAACGTCACTGTAATTGTGCCCGCGTTCAATTATAAATCACATGAGATTGTTTTGTGTCATAACCTTATCGCGTTGTTTATATTAATATAATTCTGTTATAAAATCGGCAGTGACGTGTTTCGTAAATATTGCTTTTTTTAAATGCATAATATTTTATTTATTTTGCACTAAGCAGTCGCCATCTTTGCGTGAGTCGCCGAAAGTCGAGTCATATTGACGCCTTGCCCGCATTAAAATTCGTAACTATCATATATTCATTGCTGAACAGAAGGCATTTCCTATCTTTTGAATATTTATTTTTATTGTCAAATTTTAATTGATATCCTATTTAAAAATGTATACAAATCATTATTTACCTTTCAAATAAATAACGTCTGAAGATGGTTTTCAAAGAGACGAAACACGTGCCATATTCATTTACACTATGTATAAATACTATATTTTTTCTTTTAGATCATTCGATAACTTTGTTGTCGAATATCAATTTTTGAATTTAGATCTAGGCCATGGGTGTTTTTTTTGAGTTAAATTTATTATTGTTGAAGATGCTCATCATCTGAACAAAACCAACCGGTGCTGTCATTTTAGTAAATTTGCAGAATATATTCAAGTTTCACTCACTGTCATTGGTTCATATTCTAATGAGATCAGTTTTCATTTTTATCAAACACCAAACCCATTGTGAAACAATTTTATAATTTTTTTTAATGTCATTTCATCAAGGATCAATATTCGAATGTTAACAACTTATTTCTTTAGTTTTTCTCTATGATTTCTCTAATATTAGATTTGTTATGAATCACTTTCCCATTTTAGCACTGCTTTGACAATAGCAGGCAGAGTGAAATAACTAATGAATAACATAAAATCTAATTCATTGCATAGTGATACGACTCGAATAAAAAATAATTATTGAAAGTGCTCAATTCATTTCATATGCCATGAAATTGTTAAAGAAAATGTTTTATTTAAATCAATATTATCTCTAAACTATCTTTTTGAAACAATTTTTTATTGCTATAATTTTTTATTATATTTTCTATCTAAAAAAACAATTATTTGATACTACGTTCCAGTTATGGTGATAAATTTTATTTTATCTTTTGTTTTTCTTGCTTATTCGAATTTTTTCTGCAGATAAGAATGGAAATTGAGTTTTCGAATCCGTGTTAACGATCAAGGTATTTGTCCTTGCTGAAATTAATTTTATTTGTCTGAATACGGCATCGCTTTAATTTTAATTAAACATGTCGTTTTCTATTTGTTGCAGACGTGTGGTGTACTTCGAACTTATGAAATATGGACGCGGCCCTCTGTCCATAGTCTGCTAAACTTGCAGCGGCAGGCCAGTGCTGCGTTCAACCGATTAAATAAATCCAGCCGTTCATCATAGTGACATTGTAGGCTACGAACTGGACGCAATATTGACCGAGTCACTTAATCTCAAATGTCATATGATTGATACTTATACCAAAATCAGAGTATTATCTATTTAAAATTTTTTACATTATATGTTCGTCTGTGTTGTTTGGTTCATAAATTTTTTATTGACTGCATAAAGTTCCTATAACGGTATTCTATTGAAACGTCTCATCTCATTTTAATATATTTTAGTTGTGTTAAAGAATCTATGGTGCATCTTCTTTTATTTCTTTAATATTAATTACATGTGCTATTTTTGGTGGTGTTATCGCGATAAATGATAAAAAATGGCTTCGTCACACCATCTAGTGACAGTTTGCATGTTCTGCCTGCTGAGCGCAGGGCACACTTGCTCGGGACACGTCGGCGTACAGCTAGGAAGCAGCCTGACTCGGCATCAAGACCTGGTTCACGAACGGTTCAAAGGCGACCCACAAGTACTACTGCCGGCCAGAAAAGGAGAATACCGCCAAGAGCGAGACGCAATACCTTACTGGATGTCAAATGGCGCCGACTATAACCCTAGCTACGTATCGACCGAAGATTACCGGCAGAATAACGATATCTTGGATAATACGCTCGTGGAACAATATATTAAGAATTATGGTCGATCTTACTATGGGCCCGGTGGAGTTCAATTACCGTGGGACGATATACAGAAGAAAAATTTGATACTCGATAAAAAGCCTATGTTCGATTATTTAGCGAGAGCTGGAACCTTGGACCAGGCCATTGCGGACTCGCGTCTCGCTGACGATCGTCTTCCAATTATCTCCGATGTCGTTGGGGATATTGTCAAAAGAGAAAGACGCAGTGAAAGACCTGGAGTGGAACGTAGACATGCACTTTTAGCAAAAAGGCAATTGAACGGAATGGCTAAAGAAAATACTGTCAACCCGGTTGTTCCGAGTGCACAATACACAGATGAGGTTTTGAGTAGACTGAAAAGAGATATTTCTAAAGAAAGAGAACCAAAAAAGGGTCACAATAATCAAAGACACAAACGAAATAGTGAAATTAAAAATAGTATATTTGATGATAGAATTAAAGGTGATTTAGGCATTGTGGACATTATCAGCAACTCGCATATTATCAACAGCAGGCATAAAAGAGATGCGCATCTTCCGGAGAACGGAGATGCTACAAATGTTGTCACCGAAGGCAAGAATGACGCAATCTCCAAAACTAACCTTAAGAATATTGATGTAGAGTTTTACATCAAGAAGTTGTTCACACAGTTCGGCGACAGGGACACCATGACGATGAATCTGACCGGGTTCGAAAGAATGCTGGCGTCACTGGACTTAGACAGGATGCTTACGGGGACGGACAAGGATGATCAGACTATCGCTGCACCGCCCAGACCTGTCGAGAGCGTGTACAACGGCGTCAGGTTCAACTCCACGAATGTTACGGTAAATAAATACCCTAATATTTCTACAACAGTTATTCATTGATTTTTAAATAATAAAAACACATCTCTTAGTTCTATTTCCACAGCATATTTTGTAATCAGGACTAGTTTCTCTCATCGGAAGAATCTGGTCTTGATCATAAAATATATTCACTTTTTAGGTGTTAACTGTCACTTCTTGATGGAAAGGCATGATATTTTAAATAATAAAAACACATTTTTTTAGTACTTATTTCCACAATATATTTTTTGATCAGGACCGGTTTCGCTCATCGCGAGCTGATCAGTTGATAATGCTCGCGATGAGCGAAACCGGTCCTGATCAAAAAATATATTGTGGAAATAAGTACTAAAAAAATGTGTTTTTATTATTTAAAATAAAATATATTGTGGAAATAGTATTAATAAAATAACATACTTTTCCATCAAATAGAGACAGTTAACACCTCAAAAGTGGTTATCGATTGATTCAACATAATTGATGTAGTCATTCTATATGTACATTGTACGCCATATGGTAACCCCCGATGTTACTGTACTATCAATGCAGACGTATTGAATGTTTGGATTGATTAACTTTATTGATTGAAAATATATTTAACTTTAGCCTACCGTATCATACAGCACTTTTCTTGACTCTCTGTTCAGTCAACAATGAAAATACAATGCATACAACTTTGATCAAAGGATGTATCAATATTCTAATAGCATATTTGCTGTTTTTTTCCAGTGTATAAAAAGTGTGGACCTTATTACCAGTTTAAACTCACAGCTGCACACCGAACACTCAAAATACGAACACAGTCACATCTCCAACACTTCGATAAACCACCGACAACTGACAAAATTGAACGCTCGGTTATTTGTCAAAGTTTGTCCCATTTTGCTGTATCAAAAAGTTGCACAGACATCGTACGAACGGCAAGGTTGTATAGTGGAAAGAGAATTCCCCAAAGACCAGAGCTTGCACAATGATGCGAGTAATAAAAATCAACCGGACAGGGATTATCATCAGCATGTCCATCATCACAACAATAGAGATATATCTGACGATAACACTGAAGAAATTCTCGATAACAGTGCAGCCATTTGGATTTATTCTAGTTTGAGTATCTTCGCCATTAGTTTGTGTGGCTTGTTCGGCGTGGCCGTAATTCCAATAATGCACCATGCATATTATCATCAGATTTTGCAGTATTTGGTAGCGTTAGCTGTGGGAACGTTGAGCGGGGACGCCTTACTGCATCTTCTGCCGCACGCTATGTCGTCCGGAGACGGACATCATCACGACCATGCATCGGGTATGCACGATGACGCCGTGTGGAAAGGACTCGCCGCCATGATGGGCGTAGTATTCTTTTATTTCACAGAGAGGGCGCTCACTCTCATTGCGGAGTGGCGTAAAAGAAAAATGCGATTAGACAAAGAAAACAAACTACCGACTCGCGTTAGAGTTATGCGAGATAACGGCGTAGGTTGTTTGAAGGGATCCGGAAGCTGCAGTTCGCATTCGAAAGGCGGTTTCTTGAAGTTACCCGGTGGCATATCGTTACTTAAAAAGAAACAAGACACAAATAATAGTTCGGATCCGGCGAAAATTTGTAAACACAAATATTCCGAGTATCCTTACTGCTATGATGAGATAGCTACAGATACTAAAGACGATCACCACGTCAGAGATGGATCCGCCCTAAAAAGTGTCAACGGGGACCAAGCTAAGGACCCTAAACCTGTCAATTCTTCGGCCATTGGTAACAGCAATGATAGCAACAGTAAAGTTAAGGCTAACGGAGAGGACGGAAGTTTGAGCGTCGTGCTGTGGGATAGTATGAGACTGGAACCCGTGAAAGAGCCCGGTGTCGCGGATTCTCTGCTTGCTGAGGGGGCTGCCAACGATGGACGGAAGGTCGGCGAAAACCATTCCCACGACGATCACAAGGAAGGCGTCGAAAAAGATCCAGAAAATCAAGAGAGCTATACAGTTATTTTAAGGTTTGTTCGCATTCTATTTTGGTAAACTATATAACTAAACGCAGTGATAAACAGGGATAACCTTTTTTACCCATCATTGAAAAGTTTCAACAATTCAAATTTGAAATTAAAACTTTCAGTCGATATCATAAATTTTTAAATTATATTATTACTCTTATTTTCAGAGAGCATTCTCAGACCCACCACGGGCACTCCCACTCTCACGGTCATGTCCACTCGCCTCCGTCAAGCTTCAGCTCAGTCGTATGGATGGTCATCATGGGAGATGGACTCCACAATTTCACCGATGGCATGGCTATCGGTAAGAATCTAAATCACTAATTACCTCCCGAATTTAATTTGTAATATTTAAAAGAACCTACTGACATTTTGGCACTATTTAATTGATTGTCGATTTTGTTTCAGGTGCTGCATTTTCTAGTAGTATAGCTGGAGGATTCTCGACCGCCATTGCTGTTCTGTGTCACGAATTGCCTCATGAAATTGGTAAATTTTGATTGTCTTATTCAATGCTGATCCTAATATACTTACATATATGATTCATGCGGATGGACATGGTTTTAAAAAATACCATATCCTATGAAAATGTTCAAAGATGGACAGTAAAAAAGAAACCTTACTCAAGTCAATCAGCCGATCCGAAATATGTCTCATTAGATAAACTGCTTTTTTTGGCTGCCCAAGACCACAGAGTTACCGTCAATGCATCCACATCATATCATCGCCGGTGTAATGAATTTTTATTTTGTGTGTCCAGGTGATTTCGCCGTTCTTCTCAAGGCGGGTATGTCGATCAGACGGGCAATCTACTACAACCTACTGTCATCCATCTTGTGTCTGCTGGGGATGGTGGTCGGCATTTTGGCCGGCCACGCTCCCGAGGCTACACAGTGGATCTTTGCAGCCGCGGCTGGCATGTTTATGTACATCGCTCTCGTAGATATGGTATGTTTTCAAAAATCAACATAGAAATCAATTTGATCTTTTCACCTAATTTTGATAATGGGATTCGCTTTGTTTTGAGAACTTGGCTTATGAAAAAAAAAAAATGATCAATACTGAGATTCCATTGCATTCAAAATTGTAAAAAAAAACACAAATTGATAAAAATTGTACCAATAATCAACTATTTTTTTTTTTTTGATTCTCCAGATCCCTGAGCTATCGTCTTCGCATTCAAACGAAGGCTCGTTCTGCCAGTGTCTCATCCAGCTGTCCGGCTTGGCTTCGGGAATCGGTATAATGTTCCTAATAGCTCTTTACGAGCATGATTTGCAAGAACTCTTTGGTTGAAGTGAAACAGTTTCTACGATTAGTTATCTGTCCATTCCCTTGCGAAGAGACACAATTTTTTACAGTATATATTATATATATATTAAAAATACATTGGCTGAAAGATTTAAACTGATTAGAAGTAAGTTATCATAACCTTTTTTAGAATTACTAAGAAAATGTATTGATTCTAACGAAATAATACCAATATTCACATGCTGCATATTTCTTTTTTTTTTTTACGTTAAATGAATGTGAAATATCTTCATCAGTAGTCATGAAGAAAAATTGTGACTATTTTTAATATTACTGAATTCCCTTTTAGTAACCAAGAAAATGTTAAGGTTATGTTAGATTACTTCTAGGTTTGTCAAAAATTAGTAATCGAGTATTTTTTCTGGCTTAAAAAAACTATACACTATCTACGACAAATTTATTAAATTTTTGATCGATGGGGACAACAAGACAATTTGTTAATATTCGTATTCAATTATTGTTTCTGAGAACGAAAGCGAAACTTGTGTTTCCACTGGACCAAGGTTTATTCTTCGAATGTGCGCAGCAATTTCTGAATTCTTAATCATTCTTGCATGTTTGATGTCATATAGCATTTTTTTTTGATAAAATTATTTTCGTTCATCAAAACTGTAAATCGTTTCAATCCAATGCAACCATAGCGAAGAAATCTTTTTTATATCATGGAATGATTTAATTATCAATTACTTTTGATAAAATCGTGTTACTCTATTCAAGCTAATTGAACCATGTCCATTCGTATTATGTTTCGATTTTTTTTTTTTTATTTTTTTTTTATTATGTTTGAAACTAACTGACATAACGGAAACAACTGCTCAGCGATGTTGTTTCTTGAGGAGTCTTAAATATAATATATAGCACCTTGACGGACTTTGTTTGAATACTAAACAAAATTGTTATGATGAGTCGTATTTTAGTTCGCTAAATAAGAATATATCGGTCACTTTTACCCACATCATTCTAATACAACATATTACTTTGTTGAAATGTTTAATATACTAACATACTTCCAGATACCTGTTTTATGAAAGTATTATAGCCTATAATTGTTTATTTTAATTATGTTTTGGAGATATCCTATTTTAGAGACTGCGTGTTTCGATTGAAATTTAAACAAGGACAACAGTACGAAACTGTGCGTTCCAAGCAATGTCCATGATCCAATTTGAGTTCTTTTTCCAAGCTTAGCGTTGTAATCCTACGTTGACAACACTTTCCATGTCTCTACCCAACCGGGTAACATTTTATTTACGTCGTTACCACTCATATACACCAGGTAGAGGTTACCTGGATCCTGGACATTGTTGAAAACATAACAAAAGTTTTATCGGAAGGTAAAACTGACATGTTATTTTTGAAGAAAGTTTGTATTTTTCATTATTCTTTTAAACTTGTATGTTTCTTCTCAAGACTTCTTGCTATTAAGAGTGCTGTCAATTCTGGTGCAGATACTGTGAACTGCACGGGCAGTGATCAAAATTTTGGTCAATTATTACGGTTTTGATTACAATGAATGTCCAAGAGCAGATTCATTATATTATTGTTACAATAATTGTAAGGGTTTGAATTTTAATTGGATTGTCTTCAGTTTTATCAAATACTGTATATACACTAATGCAAAACGACATAAATGTTAAACCTCCCAATCAATTTCGGAAAATGATATATCCTGTAGCAGATGCTATGAAAATATATATAATACTGTGCTGGCATAAGTAACATAACAGATAAAACCGGTACAAAGTGTTTCCTAGATATCAATTCTTTGTTTTGAGTAATTCTATAAGCAAATTTATCATTAAAATTAAATCAATGTCATTTTCTATTACTACTTTTTAATATATTGCGGATAATATTGCGGAAATAATGAACTCATTAACAATTTGACATTGGCTTATTTAAACTGGCAAAAAATAAAATGAACAAGCCATCTTGTGTCATAAATTTTAAATAAAATCGTATTTCAATCTTCAATATCCTTTAGTGCTAAGATAAACCCATCAAATCGCTGAACTGGGATTAAATAACGCGGAGCTTACTTAACGTGTGCTATTATTTGGGGGGTTTAACTTGACTTAATCATTTTAGCACCGATACTTACGTTTGTGCTAGTGCTGTATAGTATTTGGTCTTGACTATGCGCTGTGAATTAAATATTTTTAGAATTTGTGAAATCTTTAGTAGTAAGGTTATTTTTTTTAACACTTATAGCATCGAATTTTTGCATGAATATGGATTAAAACTCGGCTGATCTGTCAATCGGCACCGGTTATAATCATTATTTATTTTTATTGAATTTCCTGCAAGCTTCGGTGACTTCTTTGAATCTGCAATTAAAACACATTGGCTATTGACGACATTTATGTATAAATAAGACAAGTTTAAACTACACTAGGAATTGATGTTAATTTAATTTTATACTTAGTAGTTCTTATAATAATCATCACAATGACGATAGTAAAAATGCTGAATATTGTCAAAATAAGTCTAGTATATTCTAAATTAACTGTTAAGTATTAAGTATGTTCTGCCGAGTGAATAATTAATGGGATTATTATGTTTTTTCTTAGTGTTACTTTATTTACTCATAACGTTAATCGTTTAAATATATTACATTTTAAGTGCATATTTTGGGGATTTCTGATTTTTTTTTGACACATTTACTTATCTTTCGTTCAAACACGACCATGTTGCCAATTTTATTTTTCTGACATGTAAAATAAAAATGAAAAAAAAATTGCTGTTTCTTTTATACCTTTACACTGCCATCTATGTTGTAATGTTTCAATTTTATTGATTATTTTGAAACATTGACTGACGATAAACATAGCCACCAGATGCTCCCACTAAAAAAATTATGCAGTCCTGTTTTACGGCCATATCTGTCAACTAATTTCTCACATTACTGTTCTTCCAAGAATCACTGTACTCTCTTTCCACGTCATTTTCATGAATGGTAATGCCAACACGGCAAAATTTATCTGCTTGAATGAAAACGCAAGTGAAATTTAGAATTTCCCAAGGAAATGCAGCACTAACCAAAGCCAAACTATGCCCTTAGCTGAATTGATTAGTGCTCTCTGTTGGAAAAAATCAAATAACATCAACAAACACCTCTAGTATTTGGCTGCAAGAATCCAACAGTTATCATTTGTTTTTGTTAGGTGCAATATTATTCACAACTCTATGTATGCATTAGACAATTGGCACTTGGTTTTGATCGAGTACATGCCAGGTCTATTGTCATCCTCTTCGTTTGTTAAAGTTTCCACGGGTTCAAATCCTAGTATGACCACATTCATAAATAGATTTATAGCACAATGTTCAAAACCATCAGTGTGTGACATATCCGAAATACCCTCTACGAATTCAGATCTCCATTAAAAGTTCAAATGTTGGTCTACATCAGAAGGAGACATGTTGAAACAAAATCCTGCACTTTCCACACTACTACAGTGACGGTGTTGCCAGGAAGTGCTTCAAGAGGAAATATTTATATTCAAATACCATAGTGGCCATTTCTTGCTATTTCCATTGAGCTCCAGGCTTCGCACATTTACCATTCTATTAATTTCATGAATGTATAGTTAAACCATTTGCAAATTTTTTACTCTGGCAATATTTGTGTCCCAATATGTAATGCTGTGTTTTTACTGTCTTTTAAATGAGAAGCCATGTGACCCTTCAAAGAGCACTTATAAGTAAAAGACTTACTACAAACATCACACACATGTTTCTTTTCCCCGGTGTGAATTTTCATATGCTCGGTGAGAGTAAAATGCCTAAGGTATGCTTTCCCGCAGACTGTGCATGGGAAGTTTCTGTCTCCGGTGTGCTTGACCATGTGCTTGCTCAGGGTTGCGGTTGAAGAGGAACGCCTTACCGCAGATCTCGCAAACAATGTTCCGGTCTTGCGTGTGTTTCCTCTGGAAGTGAATGAAGCGGCGACTGGTTGTCGGAAAGCGCTGATCGCACGCAGTACACTTGAAGCGGTTCACGTATTCCGTTCGGCCGTGGACCTGGATGAGATGCTTACACTTTTGATAATGTGTGAGGAATCGGACACTGCAATAGGGACATCTGTAAAATAAAATATATCTTGTATAATTGTACCTTCAACGACGCAAAACATTTTTTATGTTTCTCCTAGGGATTCATAATTTAAATTGTGTATTTATTAAATTTGAATTGTTGCAACTCTTGACTCAAAATTGTCACAAACGACCCGGGTTTCGCCCTTCGGCATCTTCAGGTAGTATAGAACTGACAGTTGTGTTGCATCCGTGCGATGGAATACCTGAAGATGCCGAAGGGCGAAACCTGGGTCGTTTGTGACAAGACATGGAATTGTACAAAGTTGCAACAATTCAAATTTAATATTGAAGTTCCATCAAGCACCTTCAGTCGATATCATAAATTATGTGTATTTATTAATCAAATGAACCATAAAAGTTATGATGTTTGAATTAATAAGACAATGTGTGCTCCATATTGTTTTGAATTAGTACTATGATTTATTTACTATATAAAAGTTCTGATGATGGTTAAGCCAAAATTGCTAAATAATTTGATAAATTCAAACTCAGCGCCTGTGTGTTTACATCTTCGTACGGCTTTAGAACAGCTGGAAATCAGTAGATATCAACTATCATAAAAAATTCTTGACGAACAAACTAATATATGTCAGTCGCCACTGCTCAATCCATTACAGGGGACTGTTTCGTTTCCGTAATAAACCATTTCCGTGCAATATGTAAACTTATTGATATAGCCGCCTTTTTAGTTTCATTTACAATTTTTGAAATTTTTTATTGCTAGCAAGAAATAAGCTAGGTCGTTAAAACAGGAGAGAAGATGTATTGTGTACCTTTTCTACACAGCTATATATAGATAAGCAAATGTTTGTTTCAGCATAGTTATCATCATAACTATCAACTATATCTTTTTTTTTTGTAAAACTAAAATACATCCATTACTACCAAGTAAATGCCAATTCAAACAATCAATTAAACACTACGTTATTTTTACCCTTTGAAACATTGTTGTCGTAGAAGTAAAAATGTCACAACTTATCGTACTGCAGGCCATGTTTTAAAAAGAATTAGTACAAATTAAATATTTACCCATGATCCACCGGATTATCGCTGTGCTGGTTCTTCATGTGTGTCACCCTTGTGCTGTGTCTTTTGAACCTCTTGGTCGGGCAGTACGGACACTGGTAAAGGTCTGGCAGATGGCAGTCTCGGTGGAGTAAGAACTTCGATATGTCTACAAACTTTTGGTCACAATAATCGCAGGTGTGCTTGTAGAAATGTTTGGGCATGTGGGATATCAGCTCCTTCCGCGTAATGAATTTCTCGTTGCAGATCCTGTGAGAATATATATATCACACCATGTTGGCAAAAAAAAAAAATGATAAAAGCGCACAAGGTAATTATTTGTCTAAAGAAATTTAATAGATGTCACTAGTTTTATTATTGACCATTTATTAGGTACATTTCATGTATACTAGATGGTGCTGCACCTCATTTTAATGTATGATGAAATTGGAAAATTATAAGAAATCGTCTATTAGTTCATTTAGCAGACACTAGATGTTGTTATATTGTATATAAATTTGTCACATGTACAATGTTTATAAAATATATATAATGAGTCAATCATCAGTACCCAGTGGTGAAGCTAAATATGTAATCATATCTTTCTATACGAGGGTTATCCATTGGCATTTCGGCTTTAATTGATCTCCACTGGTCTGATCGAAACTATCTTATTAATTGAGCTTGTCATGAACATTGTATCCATTGTTGGCTTTGGTTTTCCATTTGGCCAGATTCTACAACTAACTACTGTAAAACTGCAACCTAAATTTTTCGTGCTTAACTGTGTTTTGACTAGCTTTGATCAAATCTACCATAAATTTGTTATTGCTTGGGACTTCACAGTCCGTATGTATTTCTAAGTCACTTTCATAGATATGTATATATCTATGAAGTTGACTTAGAAATAGCGATAGAAATGCCTGAAGAAGCTAGAAGGCAAGACTCAAGTTGTAAGTGAAAAAACATGTGGAAATATACAAAGTTTTAACAATTTAAAATTGATATTGAAATTCCATCAAGTCTCATGCTATCTTTATCATTATCGAAAATTTAAATAAACAGATTGAAGAAAATATACACAAATCATTACAGCGTTATAATTTTACATACTTGCAATGTCGTTGTGACTTCTCTATTACATACAATGGTGGTTTTCGGCGTACAGCAGCTTTAGGAATAACGTCTTCTTTATCATCAAAGTTTTTGGATTTTGTCTCGCTTCTTATAGCTGTTTGTTTCCTGAAAAAAATCACAGGTGTCAGAATCAAGGTTTCAGAATTGAAACATAAATATGTTATCTCAGAGTTGAGATAAAAAGATTTCAGACAAGTTTTGCTGGACTGATCATCTATCAATATCAACTTGAGTTAAATTTTATTTTCACTACACAATGCCACTGCTCAGAGGCTTCAGAAATATTTTTTTATACTAAATGATAGAATTTCTAAATTAACAAATAAAATACAAAATTTTATTACCTTTGTTTGTTTATTTTTTGTACACCCTCCCGTTTTACAGTTGATTTCTTGACTTCTTCCACCTTGAGCTCAAAATCTTTATCATCAGCATCCAGCAAATCGATTTCTTTCTTGAAATCCCCACTATCGTCATCAGTGTCATGCAGATAGCTATACTTTGTCCATCCAAGATTTGGAATCATGGAATGTAGCTGTTTATCTGAAATGTTAAATATTCAACAAAGAATAAAGTACAGGTCTAGTTACCATTGAAAAATATTTTTTAAAGCATACACTACCGTAGAGTTCGGAGAAATGTGTTTTGTTTTTTGAAAAGTCTTGGAAATTTAGTTCAATTCATTGTATGGAAAAAATAATTTCAGTGTCTACAAAGGTATTTGAAAATTTGAACTGGCAACCCTATATAATACAGCTAAAGACTATGAAATAAAGCTGTTAAGTAAAAGTTAAAAGTAGCATTGTCTTTAATATAGTTTTGAGTTTTCACAAGGTGTCTCAAAATTATTAGCCCTTCAGCAATTTATTAAAAACTAACTTATTTCACAATGAATAATCTTCTTTACTTAGGATGCATTTAATGTTTTCCTGCGATACTTCTATTTGATGCCGGAAATCCACCACATCTCTTAATCTTTTGATACAAGATTCGCAGATCAGATAGACTCTTTTCAACCTGTGGTCATTATTCTTTCCTACCTGGAGAATCAAAAACAAATTCGTTAAGAATGATCTCTGGCAAAATTTTTACGGCTGGACATAAAATAAATGAGAATAATGCAGAAATTAAAAATTTTCTACTCGACTTAACTAGATGTTTCAGGTTTCCTATAGTCGTAGTTCAAAGTTTTTTTTACAATAGTCAATCTTAATTCTTTTTACGCTTATGTTGCAGGGTCCTTGATAGCAAGGTGCGGGGCCATAGCGCGAGTGTCACAGACCCTGCGATGCCAACTTTCAGTAGTCGGTAATGCAGCCAATCTTTTTCACCTAATTTGTCCTGCTACTGCCACCTCCATACACTTGTCAAAAGTATTAGGTTTGAATGTTTGAAACATTGATTTTTCAAACCCTTTAAATTTATCGCAATCAACACCAGTCACAAATCAGTTTTAAACTTCACGCCAATCGTCGCGGCTTCGCAATATGACACTCCATGACATGTGACAGTAATGGCGATTGCGAGTGAATTATTTGTTAGGGATATATATATATAAGTGATTGCGATGACTTAGGAAATTTCTTTGCGTTTTTTAATGTTGTGAAACATTCCCAATACTTCCATAAAAGCCAACCCAATTATTTTTTATTGCTCGTTTTATAACTCTACATGGAAAGAAAACATTTCAAAAAATAGCAACACGGACAGATTTAATTTGTATGAAAAAAAGCCATGTCGATTGGGTTAACATGCTTCTTCAAGTAAACTGCCTGTAAAATAAATCTGTATAACTATTTCATTCTACATGAATATTTTATTGCATATCGGAATAAAACATTATGAATTATAGTATAAAAAAATTATTTCTATACAGTCTGCACAATTTAACGAAAATATGTTTTATTTCAAACTAGCTGTCCCGTTGGGCATTGTTGCAATCTAAGAATAAGGAAATTCAAAGAAACTCGTTACAAATAACAAACAATTTAACTGTTAACACATTGTTGTCGGGACACGGATTTTTCCGTTTTTGCGGAACTGCTGATGGATTGCGGGACCCGTAAAAATCCGGGTTTTGTAGTCTGTTGCTAGAAGTCGGCTCACGTATTTATCCGTGTAATTTGAACTGCAATTTTTTTTGTTGTCAGCAGCTAGATGTCACTGCTTTGGTATTTAACAAAGACATTTTTTTATTAGTCGTCGCATTTATTACAGTTCCACCAAATGTATTGTACTAATTTTGATATTGAATTTTTATACCGTACAAAAATATTTTTTAAAAAATGACACACAAAAGTTAAATAACGAACTACAAATGCTTTATAGCTTGTGATCGTATTGAAATTGACACAAATCAAGAACCAGGACCATCAACATCCCAAGAACCAACAGCATTACTCCCGACACAGCGAACCTCAAAAGTTGATCCACCAGGAAGACTTTCTATGGATATGAAAGCCCATACGGTGCAATGAATTCTTGGAAAGGGAAAAAATAAATACGTTCAAAGACAATGCCGAGTGTGTGGTGCGAGCGGCAAAAGAAGTGAGACCTACTTTATGTGCAAGTTTTGTGGTATACCTCTACACAGAGGTACGTGTTTTGAGAAATATCACACGTTGAAAAATTATTCATAAAAACAAATTGTGACATATTTTAGTTTTATTTAGTGTTTATTTCGATTTTTTATTACAAAAATTTTTATAAAACTTTTATGTGCAAAATAAACGGAAGTTTCCAGTGAATATAAAACTGTCATCCTCCATGTTTCTTCTTCATTTGATAGTACTGTTTATGGTTAGTCTGTGTTTAAAATTTCATAATTTTATATTGTATAGTATAAAAGTTATGGCAAGTTTCCGAAAATGTAAAAATACGCGCGGGGCATTTTTTAGCAGCCGCGCGCGTATTTTTACATTTTACCAGGCTTAAAACAATGCGCGAAATCACCCGACAACAATGTGTTAATAGTGGCGTTTTAATACTATTTATTTACTATTTGGGGAAGGATTGGTTTGTCAGAAACATTAGCGGGAGTCTATTCAAGACATTTTAGAAGTTTCATATCAATCAGATGAATGGTGTAGTAACGCATAAATGACAAACACACATTGATTTATGAATATATAGATTACGCAATTCCTAATAAATTTCCCATTCAATCAAACATACCTGCAATGCAAAGCAGTATTCAATCATTTCTGAATAGACTTCAGTTGTCATTCCGTAAGAGTGCGCTTGCTTCATATCTCTCAAGTTTTTGTCTAGATTGTCACTCAGGCAAGTTTGGCAACGACTTAAAATATCAGAGTTTACGTTTGCAGTGGATCCATCTTCTTTCTTCATTTTAATTAGATCTTGGGCGATGTCATCTGTAACCTGAACGTACAAAATAGGTGTTCAAAAGTGAACATTATTATTGCACTAGCTAATGACTAATTAAATTTTTTCCAACTGTCTCAGGTACCTATATCAGTGCTTCCCAACCTTTTTCATGCCACTGGCAACTAAATCTAAAAAAAATAATCTGCGAACCCCCGAAAAAGAAATATTTTATTGGAAAAATATTTGCACTTTTTACTGAAAATGTTCGCGAACCCCAGGTTGGGAAACGCTGTTCCACATGATATGTAGACCCCGGTCAAAAAAACGTGTACATGTAAGCCAAACGTAAATACAATTTATTTTTTTCTGAGTTGGTAAGGATGGAATGATAGGTCTAGGAAAATATGACAATTCTAGCAGTAATCTAATTAACCAGCTGGATGAAAATGCCTTGTGTGTCGGTAGAAGACGGAACTAGTGATTGTAAAACTTAAATATTGCATTGTGCTCTCCCACAAGTGACAGCACTTCCCAGACAGATCGAAATCCAAGACATTTGTTTACAACGCCAGATAGTAATTTTCGCAATAAATACGTATATACGTCAACTATATATAAATACGTCATATTTTCATTAACATAGATTGAAAATAATATAAGTTCAAGAATATGTAACTTACTTTCGAATCAAGTCCTATATCAATTTTGGAGTTCATTGTATTCGATTGTCCCAAACATGTGACAAAACCATGAATGAAACTTAGCTCAACATTGGGCCATTTTGTTTTATATTACTCATAAAACCCAACAATATCAGTTTATAAAGTTTTATCAATTTCGGTTATTGAGAAACGTCAAAAGTGACGACGCAATTTGAAATTTTTGATTGTTTTGAATCCGTTGCTATAGTTTATATCGATTATTACTTTTGTGTGGTGGTATTTCAGCTGTAATATTGCTAGTGTTGCAGATATAAAAAAAAAATAATGAGCTCTTTTCTTCGTTTTACAAACATCCCTCTTTACTGTCATTATTACTTAATTATATAATATTTAAACAATACGTGATAAATACTTCGATAAATTAGTGTATAAAACAACAATCATTAAAAAAAATAGACAAACAATCTTTCTAATCTTACAAAACCTAATTTGTTATCAGTAGTTGTTTCTATAATATTTTATATGGAATTATTTTCTTGGGATATGATTAATTTGTATATTGCAGCACTTTCGCATTTTTTATAGCCATAAATATTATTAAAAATAGTAATATATACTGTCAAATAGTGACCGAAGGGTTTGAAAATAAACGAACAATACATAACATTTGAGGGATATATATAGGATTATAATATTTGGTACTAGTCTATTGTTTGACATTATGGAAGAAGGTGACACAATAATGACGGCCATCTCCAATAATTTGGCACGAGAAGATAATAACGAATCCAACCCGAAATCATCCAATACATTAAAGTTTTGTCAGACATGTTTATCAAATAATGAGAGTAAAACTCTTAAAGACATGTTCAAAAAGAATTATCATCAGAGCAGTGTAGAGATATATTCCCAAATGATGGACTATTGCTACTCAATACAGGTAATGAAAGAAAACCATCATTTTTGTAATGGATTTGCCCATCCATCTTGGGCAAATAATATTCCCAAAAATACACTTTGGTAGCATTAACCCTATGGCATTCTAATGTCTCAACTGTTGAGACGCCTAAGTAGCAGGACTGTGAAGGCATTAAAAAAATAACAACATGACTTTGACTGAAAAAAATATATATGTGTCAGGTTTCTTCGTACTTGTCCTATTTATGTGCATTAAATTAATCACAGTGTGTTGATAATTGGCACAAAAAAAAATATGATTATTGCCAATGCCAAAACTTTCATATAAGGGTTAATTTTTGTATTGAAATATAGCCCGATTTATTTCGATGAGTACTGCAATCACTGATAATAATGAAATATTTTCTTAAGTATACAGTGTTGGGATATCCTTTATGTGGCTTAACAGGGAACAAGGGTCTAGATTTACCAGCATGTGGCGTGAAACAATTCTATCCAAACTGTATTTCCATACTTATAATTTGTTTCACTATGCATCAGGTAGATGAAAATTTTGAGGAAGAAACTAAAGAAGACTTCCTAATTTGTGAATCATGCATTGAAAGGCTTCGAGAAGCTGTAATTTTTCGACTTCAAGTTGAAGAGGCGCAGAAAACTATCAAAAAGTGGATTGGTAAGATATTGATGACGTAATATATACAATGTCTGTTGTCAATTTAGATTGTAGATATAAATACATAATTGAATACCATTGAAAAAATATTTATTAGTGGCTGTTTTTCCCTTGATTACCTTAACACCAGTTTTATGACAAACTCTTTCCTTTAAGCACAGGCATACAACGGAAGTCTCAGAGTTTTAGTAATCTTGACTCCGATATGCTAAGCTCTGATGAATCTGACACTCCAGGAGGCTTTCTCTCCCTCATAAGCAGGAAGCGATTGTTTGTGCCAATCAAATCTGCTGCCAAAGAAAAAATTCTATATAAGAAAATTGTCATCAAGAATGGATATGTGCGAAGACAGTAAATTTAGTTTTTTTTCTCGACTATCATTATACAATACTAAATTTGTTATTACCTAGATGTAAAAACGATAAAGATGTGTCCCAATTTATCTACACCCGGTTGTTGAGGAGTCTACTATCTGTGAATTATTAATAATTTTTGATGTTAATTGTTATTGATTTCTTTTTACAGAAGACTGAAGTCAAATGGTTCAAAAAAAAAATTGCACTCAACTAATAAAAAACAAAAGCAACCTAAAAATTTACTGGATGACACTCCTTTGTAAGTATTTTCAAAACATTTACAAGTATCAATATTATATTGAATTGGTATTCACTTGGTAGAACTCCATTATAACACAATGAAAAAATAACAATATGTTCTAATTATACAAAATTTATAAAATATATTATTTCAGCTTACATCTTCAACGGAACTATGTTTAAACATACATTTACTTATCTATATACAGCTGTGTAGAAAATGTACACAATACATCCATGTTTCATATTGTCTAATAAATTCTGTACCTTTTCTACACAGCTATATATAGATAAGAAAATGCAGTGAGCCGAAATAGTTATCAAATATATATCTTCATTAGAACTAAAATGTATTACTATTTTTTCACTGTGTTATAAATATTATAGATTATTATCAATTAAATGCTCTAAAAATTCACCAACAAAGATTCGAATAATCAGTAAGTGTGCAAATCTCTCAACTCCAAAAATTTCAACATTGGATGACAGAGTAGAAACACATTTTTGGCAACTTATTGAATTAGAATATTTATTTTTTGTGTTTTGACATCTCAATAAGCGGTTATAATGTTGATAGCTACTAACAACCATATCTAAAATTTTTTAGAGCGAATGCTTTAATATTTTTACCTCATCATAATGGAGTTCTGCCAAGTAAATACCAATTTCATAACAATATCTTAAAATTGAGGAAATACTGTGATAAATTCACATTAGTCATTGTTATGCTTGATAAACCGAGGCTCAAATTAATTTGTGCTTTTGGAAAATGCAAATAGACCATTTCATTTATATTTAAGAAATAATGAAGCATATTTGGAAAATAAGGAATCCGAACCAAGAGAGTATGAAAAAATTTACGTCAACCGAAAACCGGCGATTGGATACTTTGATCTACCTTACGAACTCGAGAGAAATCAACTTCAATGCAAGTGCGTAACCACTTTTATTTAATTTATTGTTTACATTAAAATGATAAAAATACAATTTTGAATGCAGTTTCCAGGATTCAATATTTTTTCAGGTTGGTTTTGCTCATGAGTATTATCAATTAATGCAGTATAAATTAAAAACAAGACTATTAATATAAAATGTTGAGTTAAAAATTACCAAATATACAAAACTATAGTTTTCATCAAAGCAGATGAGCTTCCAATCGAGGGTATCTTTAAAAAAAACCTGCAAGAGCTGCTGAACATCTCTCTTATGGAGAGAATGAATAGGGCAAGATTAATATTTGGTAGAGAATTTTGCACTGTATTAATTTGTATTATATCAGTTGATAATGCCCAAGATAAGCAAAATCAGTTATGATCAATTATATATATAAAATTGTGGAAATAGTATTAAAAATTTTCTTTTTATTGTTTTAATATAATGCCTTTCCACCAAGAAGCGACAGTTAACATCTTAAAAGTGATTTGTTTGCTAAAAATTGGTAATTAATCGAAGTTTTCAGACGTTTGTCTCATCAATACAATTAATTTCATTTGGTATTATAGAATATGCAATGAATCTTTTCCGACACACACTGGACTCAAAATACATATGCCACGACATTTTCCAAATTACACCTGCGAGCACTGCGGACGAGGTTTTGCCAACCGCAATCAACTGCGTAACCATTCGTTGATCCATCTGCCGAAGAAGTTCGAGTGTCCAAAGTGCCCCGGTATGCTTTTCAGGACCAAATCGTACAGAACGGACCACATGAAGAAGAAACATTCTGCCACCCGTTGCTTTGTAAAGTGAGTGATATTGTTATTTTTGATAGCTATTAACTCCTTTGCCACATAAAAAATATTACAACATTGAATATTTCAAAAATTATTGAGTTATTAGTTGAGAAATTAGTAGTAATTTATGATATCGACTGAAGATGCTTGATGGAATTTGATTGTTTGGATATCATTAGGTGAAATGGAAATGCGTGTTTAGGAATTGGTGCTCGCTCTTTGCAGAAGAGGTGTTAATAAATAACTTTAGTATGTATACGATGCTAACTGTCTATTTTATGTCAGTTCTGTTGCATCCGTGTGATAGAATGCCTGAAGATGCTGAAAGGCGAAACCCAGGTCATTAGTAACAAAATATGTGGAATAGTACAGAGTTGTAACAATTCAAATTTATTTCAATAGTGTTTAGTGTTAACCATACATAAGATATCATCATGATATATTTCATAATTATCTATCTTACATTTTTATATTGATTCTTTATGTTTATATTTTTTTTTAGATGCCAACACTGCGACACACGATTCCTAAATTATACAACACGTCAGCACCATCTAGTGAAAGTGCACGGACACGAACAACGGCAATACAAATGCAAGCTCTGTGAGAAAGTGTTTACGTCTGCTGGCAGCCGATCTGTTCACTTCCGAAAGACGCATCTCAACAAGCGTGATGCAAAATGTGAAACCTGTGGGAAGGAATTCTTTGAAAAGCGTGACCTTACAATGCATATGCTCACCCATACCCGGATTAGAAATTTTACTTGTAATATATGCGGGAAAGCGTATCTCCGGCAATATGCTTTGAATGTTCATATGAATGTGCATTCGGGGGAGAAGAAACACGTCTGCGAGGTGTGCAGTAAAGCTTTTGTGCATAAGTCCTCATTGGAAGGGCATATGGCCGTCCATGAAAGGGATTGGTGTCGGTAAAAATAATATTTTTCTGTTACTGTCAGTTGAAAAAATGAATCTCAAAATGGATATACATTTACATACAAATGATTTTGAAAACTAACACATATAATTGACTCGAATCTTTGAAAGATCAATATATTTAAAAAAATAAAAAGATGATAAATGTTCTAAAAATATTTGTAAATTGATTGAATTGGCATTTACCTGGTAGAATTCCGTAATAACATAGTGAAAAAATGTTATAGCAATGTTTTTTAGTTCTATAAAATTTATAAATTATATAGTTGATAGCTATTTCGGCTTATGTCTTCATTAGCACTATGTTTAAACGTACGTTTACTTGTCTATCTATAAAGGAATAGAAAAAGTACACAATACATCTATACATAGTTGTAACATGCTACAATAGTTTAAGAAAACAGAAGAAAAGGAATATATATTTTATAAATTTCGTGGAACTGAAATACATTGCTACTTTTTCACCACGCATATCATATCATGTATAAAGATAAACTTAAAATCTGTTTTATAACATGTGGCTATGAATTTTTATACTTTACAATAAACATCAAAATATCGTTTACAGTTTATGAATCAACATCTCACAGAATTCCAGTGAACGGTCGCATTTGACCACAGTTGGTATATCTGTAGATTGAAAAAATATTTATCATTTCAGTTCTTTATTCTCGTGTCAGCAGGTAGTTGTGAATACAATTCAATAAATATAATAAAAAATCATATTTCCTCTTCCTTTGAATTCTGCTCATGAGCAGCGAGATGTTTTTTAAAGAAGAATTTTTGCGTGAACACCTTTCCGCAGTGATCACAGATATAGTCGCCGCCGTTGTGAATCTTCATGTGCTGAGTTAGCGAAGACTTCCTCTGAAAGTTCTTCTTGCATTGCAGACAGGTGAAATCTTTCGCGTCGTCATGCTTGAGCATGTGCTGCTCGAGGAACGTTCGTCTGAAGAACTTCTTCCCGCACACCGCGCAGATGCAGTTGAGTTCGTTTAAGTGGACCTTTCGTACGTGCGACGACCGGGAGCTGGACGATACAAATGACTTCTCGCACTGACGGCATTTGTATTTCAATAATTCTTCTGTTTTGTTATGAACAGCGACCAAGTGTTTTTGACGCTGTTCATAATTTTTGAATCGCTCTCCACATTGTGGGCATCTGCAACAAAAATGATGATAGGAAATAAAATACATTCAGGTCATGATATTAACACAATAGTTACCAGTGTCTCACCAAGTTTATATAAGTTGGTTGACCTAACATACTCTTCCAAAACATACCCTTGATAGAATATTTTGATAAAATAATTACCAGGTATTCAAAACCAGTGGTCCAAGAACTATGAAAATAATTGAACTCGTTCCACGCGGCCGTTTTTCTTAAAAATTAAATTTGTCCTTTCTTTCCATATAGTCATAAATAGAGCAATAAAAATAATTGGGTTGGCTTTTATGGAAGCCAGATGCATTAGGAATGTTTCACACATTAAAAAACACAAAGACCTATGTTGTCACAATCACTTTAACAAATATATCCCTAACAAATAACTCACTCGTAAAACACCATTACTGTGACGTAACGAAGCCAACAATCAAACTCAAATGAAAAAGCGCCATTATTGTCACGTGTCATGGAGTGTCACATTTCGATGCCGAGAGATTGGTGCAAAGTTCCGTGCGAAGTTAGGTGCGAAATTTGGCGCGTAGTTTCAAACTGATTTGTTAGCTGGTGGAGATCGCAATAAATTTAAAAGGTTCGAAAAATTGACGTTTTAAACATTTAAACCTAATAATTTCGACAAGTGTATGGAGGTGGCCGTAGTATGACAAATTAGGCGATATTTTGAAACCAAATTCAGTCCTATGTGCAAAAGATTGCATGCATTATTGATGATTGAGAGCTCGCATCTCATACCTTGAGACATTTGCATGGAAAGGATTAATGAAAGTTTATAGTCTTGAGAATTAAAAAATTTCTTCGGCTAGATATTTTCAGTCAATCAACTTTTCTTATTTTGAAGAAAGTATGATAGAAAGGTTAAGGCTAAAACAGGGCTTTGGCTCGGTTAATTCTCACGCTATCGCTAATACAAATTAAAACAAGGCTATTGATTGAATTGGCATTTATTTGGTAGAACTCCATTATAATGCAATAAAAAAAGGCATGTATTTTATTTCTACAAAATTTATAAGATACGGTATAGTCAATAGCTATTTCGGCTTACGCCTCCATCAAAATTTTGATGGCCTTGTATAATGGCATTGCAGTGTGATTGTGTCAAAAAGATTTATTGAAATAACTTGATTACATTAAATACCTATATAGCGGAGCCTTATTGCATAATTTTTTAAGATCTCAAAAAAACTTATAATGAAGAATTTGGGATATTCTTTTATATGGGAGCATTGTATGTGGGAAAATGATTATTGATTGGGGTTCCACCGATAAAGGAAGTCTGGAAATAGTTTGAAAACAAACCTGTACAATAGAGGCTTATCGGAGTGCTTCCGCCTTATGTGCTCCAACTTGTATTCATTGGAGTTGAAAGTCATTCCGGGACAGTGTGGGCACTCGTGCAGCGTTTCGGAATGCCTTAGTCTGTGCTTGGTCACTTGACGCAGTGTGGCAAATACTCGTCCGCACGTTTCACAGGTGAAGTTAGGATAGTGCTGAGGCATGTGAATTTGCAGGTGTCTATGACTGTCAAATGTTGTGTCGCACAATCTGAAAGGGAATCCACTCTAAAAGTATTTTATGTTGCCATGTTGTCACTTTGTAATAATACACTTTTATTAGACTGGTATCACCGGTGCTGTCTTATTTATCTCTATTCTCTTCGAAATGAGAGATTTCGAACAATTGAATGACTTGCAATTCTAGCAGGAGAAAATTCTCTGTTGAGATACCTCCATTAAGAGGCCGTACACTTCACATTTGAGTGTTGACGTGGACCATAAATTGAAAATAACTGTCCATCCTTGGACTTTAATCTGTTACCAAAGCTAATGACATTGACCGTTGCACCACAGACCTGATAACAATATGGAAAAGAATATGAAAGGTAACCTCAAATTTTCAAAAACGAATAGTAGGAGATTAGTCCAACAGGTTTACGAAGATAGCAAGCCTTAAAATAAAATTGATAACTACAATCAATAACTAATCAATAACACCTTGCCAAAAGATATAAATGGATAATTTATGATATCGATGAAGGTGCTTGATGGAATTTCAATATCAAATTTGAATTGTCAAAACTTTGTAGGATTCCACATGTTTTGTCACTAACAGCCCGGGTTTCGCCTTTCGGCATCTTCAGGCATTCTATCATATGAATGTACCAGAACTGGCTTCACACGTATGCAACAATCAGTTCTGTTGCATCTGTGTGATAGAATGCCTGAAGATACTGAAAGGCGAAACGCGGGTCATTAGTGACAAAGCATGTGGAATCGTACAAAATTTTAACAATTCAAATAAATGGATAAATGAAGCCTGTCAGTGATCAAAATCTACTAAGAATCCCACAAGCAAGGTAAGCCGACAATGTTGGTACAAGGGCACAAAGCCTGGATGAGTGAGTGGTGATTAAGAGGTCATAGTTCTGTATAAATGAAAATAATCACAACTGCAAGCATCGAGTTGCTTAATAACAAGAAATAAAATATCCTATAAAAACCTACTTGCATTGTAGTTGATCTTTATCCAATTCATAAGGTCGATGGTTGTTCTTCAGGTCGCTTTTGTCGCTTCTCTGTTGGCTATTTTTATTTTTCGCCCGACTTTTTTGTGCAGTGTCATTATTATTTTCAGAATCTTCAGCAGCCTCACTACTGAAAACAAACAAAAAGAAAATGCAAACATATGAAAATGATGTATCATAATTCATTGATTGAATTGGCCTTTATTCAGTAGAACTTCATTTTAATAGGGTAAAAATACCCAAGTTTTTAAGTAGCCAGTTTGACTTCACAAAATAGATATCAACAACTCGATGAAATTCTTGTACGATTTAAATACTTTGATATTTTTACTCAATTATTATATACCAAACAGTCAACGCTCTTCGGCTTATATTCTATTTAGCTATGCATTTAAAGGCTTGAATTATTGATTGATGGATTTGTATCCAAGACAATAGCCGTCTGTGAAGTTATCCAATTTCAAGAACAAGGCTACGATATTGATTCAATTACTACTAGTCTTTCGTTAACTTATCAACAACCCCATCAATTCTTCTGAGACGGGCGCATTCATTGGATAACAAACGAATTCGACTCCTCCTGCATTTCCGGGTGTAGAGATATACTCCAACATCAAATATTTCAAAAAATAATTCACTAGTGCTGTTGACAACCAAATGTACGGAGTTTGTTAAGAAAATTCAGGCTGTCGACAGACTGCAATCAGCCAGTTCAACAGTTGAGACAATAGTAATTTAAGGCTCAGTTTTTTGAAGTCAAGTATTGCATCAATGCATTTCTATGGGAATTGAAAATAGGAATGCAACCAATATATCTTACAATGATTCGAATTGTAATATGAACGATTCCACTTCAAAAATAAAACACGAAACTAGTCATATTTCAATTGTCTATTGAAACTATCATTGTATACATCAATGTTTCCTTAATTATTGACAAATAATAGACTTTAATGCAGAATTGTTTAACATACGGCCCAAATGAGGATTTTCTTTGAATATTTTGGAGTCTGTAGCTTTCAATATATTTTTCAAAAAATATACACAAAATTCATTTATTAAATAACAATGATAATACTTGTTAAGATGTTAAATGCCACTCCTTGTTGAAAAATGTAGCTGTGAATCATAATATTGCTTCTTACCCTGTGCAAATAACTGCAGTGTCGGATTACCTCTGCAATCTTTATCAATGAATTTTGATATATCACACTGACTCATTCATTCTGGAATTTTTATGGCATGATTTGTAATAATTTAACACTGAAAAAATAGCAATGTATTTTAGTTCTACAAAATTATTTTTAACAAATATAGTTGATAGCTATTTCCATCCATAGTTCTGACGATGGCGTGAGCCGAAATAGCTATCAACTATATTTGTTAAAAATAATTTTGTAGAACTAAAATACATTGCTATTTTTTCACCGTGTTATAATGGAGTTCTACCAAGTGAATGCCAATTCAATCAATGTAATAATTTAATCCATTCCCTACCAAGTCAAATAAAGGATATATTGACACCGAATATTTGAAAAATGAATTCAGTAGTGTCGGTGCTAACCAGAGAATGAAGGTTGTCAGGATAAATCGGGCCATGTTTCAATACAAAAATTAGTGTCAACTATCAACACAATGTATTTAGGTGTAAGTTAATATTGGTATTAATTTACTCTTTTTGGTCCATGCTAAAATGGCCAACAAAGTTAGCCTTCGTAATGTATCTTATGAATCAATTCTCAGCACGGAGTGTTTTTTTAAATCAATTTGTTAATACTGTTTGAAGTTTATATTTCCACATATTTTACCATTTACAACCTGGGTTTAGAATTTCGGTATCTTCAGGCATTCTATCGTGTAGATGATATAGAATGGAGAGTAAGTGATTAGAAACCCAGGTCACGTGTGACAAAACACGGGGAAATGCACTGTTTTAGAAAGAATGGGATGAATCAGATGCCAGATGTTAGTAATATTCCATCAAGCATCCTCAGTCGATATCATGCTTAGCTTAGCTTCGTCAGGGGTAGAAATCCACTTTCGAATAGAAATCCATAAAAGAATATAGAATAATAGTCAAGATATTAATTTCCTATGAGGTGTCATGAGTTGGAGGGAATGATGGCAAATTAATTTATGGGTGTTAATTAATTCAGGGATTAATGTAATTGGCTTTTTGGATATAGGACTGAAATTAAAAGATTTATACATTTTTTTAATTGGGATATGTGAATATAAAAAAAACCTTTTAGTGATATCTATTTCATTTATCAGTTCAACAGGTGAGTCTTCAGGTATTGTTGTATCAGACATATGAGTCTCTCTATCAACGAGTAGCAGCACAAAATCGTCATCTTCGCAATCCGATTGATTAGAGTCAATACTTTCTAAATTTGAATTAAACTTGATTATTTCGTCGCTGGCGACCGTTCTTTCGTCTGAAAACAATTTTTTTACATATAATCACTCACTTTGAATTTTATTCCATACTATTTTTTTGTAGACTTTGCAGTACTATTTCCATAATTTTACAATATAATAATCAGAACAGGCTTCACCCATTGCGAGCATTATCAACTGATGTGAATGGAGAATATTTTGGTTTTATTATTGTTGATTTAACAAATAAATTATTTCTTTTCAATATAATGCCTTTCCACCAAGAAGTGATGGTTAACACGGTGAAAAAATAGCAATGTGTTTTAGTTCTACAAAATACATTGATATTTTTTCGCCGTGTTATAATGGAGTTCTACCAAGTAAATGCCAATTCAATGAATAAAGTGATGGTTAACATTTTACAGATGAAAAATGATTTAGTAGTCATTTATAATAAACTGTATCATTACAAACATATCATGAAGGGTATTTGTCAAGACATCATGATGACTCTCGTAGAAATGATAGTTACCTCGGACCATAATACAAATTAAAATTTATGTATAATAATTAAATAAAACAAACAAGTAGAATCAATTAAAAATATCATATAAAGTTACTGAATTTGACTTTACCAAACCATCGCTTGATGTTTTCCTGTGCCAACTCCATCTGCTTCTTGAAGTTTGACACTTGTCGAAGTTTTCTGATGCACAGATCACATATAAGGTAATTATATTCCGATCTTTCTTCATTAGACCTCGCTAACTAAAAAAATAGATAGGTGTATGTAATCAAAAACCGGCTCTCTGAACTAAAATTATTTTATCAAGAGGCTCGATAGAACAGCTCATTGCAGCATATCACTGAATTGTCCATATGGGCATTCAAACCAGTAGACATTCAAATATTCAAGAGTGTAGATGAATTGACTAGAGTATTGGATAAAATCAAATTTGTTACTATTAAACCGAACATAGCTAATATCAGGTTAAAATCAAATTAAGATTTTTCAATTAAAATTTGAAACCTTGGTGTGTATTTATCAATTTATATAGAAGTTTATTCTTCTGTCATTTTAAAACCATTTGGCACAATATTGATTTCTTTAAATAATATAAATGAAGTTTGAAAACTTTAGTATGCTCAACATCCTTACCTCCAACGGAAAGCAATATTCCAACATGCTCATGTACACCTCTTTCTTCCCACGATAAGAATAAGTATTATTCATGTTTTTAAAGTCATTCGAATTGTTTAATTTTAAGCAAGTCTGACAACAGTTTAATGATTCACCACAGCTTAAAAGATTGTCGTCGTTTATCTTATCGATACATTGAAGAATGAAAGGATCATTTTGGATTATTATTTCTTCTAAATCCATTCTTTATCCTTGTGAGGAATTACTTACAATAGACTTCCGGCTTTTTAAATAATGAACACTTTATTTATTGTCGGCATCCGTATCATTTTAAATTACACAATGCATATAGTTTGTTAAGAATTATAATTCAATGTTTCTTTAAGAAAATACAATTGCACTATGCGCCAGTTATTATCCGATGATATTGCACTCTAACTGAATTGTGACAAACAGTGAGACTAGTTGAAATGTTTTCAAAACTGACGTAAATATCAACCATAGACTATAGAGAATTTAACACAAAAACGAAATGTAGCCTGATAGGATATAAAAAATTAAATATAATGAATGTTACACAAATATAATAAAAGTATGAATACTAAATAACATGACTTTTGACGAAAATGACGAAAATGACTTTTCATAGATGTTTTAAATGAAGATATATATGAAAATTATAATTCCGAAAGTATTTTTATGATGTAACTATTACATAATATTATAAGTTTGTATGTATGTAAAATTTTTCTGAAAGAAATAAAATGATTAATCAGATTGTAAGCTGAGACATAAATAAATGAAATAAAACTCAAAGTATTGAGGATTCAATAATAGTCTAACAAAAAACTTTTGACTGTTCGTAAAAGGTACTAAAAGTTTTCCTAAGACAGCAAATTTGCTTTGGATTAAAATATATATATGGTAAACAATTATTATAATTATTATGAAGTTGGCATATTTAAAATAAAATAAGCCACAAATTATTAATTTTGTCAAAAAATCCATAGTATTTAATGGCATATTTTAAAATTGTAAATTTAAAATTGTAAAATTGTACTGTGGCCGCATTATATACATCAGCGGTCGTATGGGAAATTCTCGTGGCCGCACCGGTACAAATTAATAAAAAAAACACATTTTCAAAATATACAGCTGTTACTGGCCGCAGAAAAATCCTCTAGCGGCCGGAAATGAAAACTACTGCCCTAGACTATGGTGGTTTTGAAATAATTATCGCTGAAAGGGATGAAATATTTCATGTCAAAGAGAATAATTGATATACTTAATTTTCTAAGTATGATAAGAATCGATGAATAAAAATAATTTGAAAGAAAGCCACTCAGCCCAGTTCGACCCTGACAGCAATAGCAATTTACTGGTTGTCCTGAGCGAATAGCTTCCACTTCCCAACCAATTTGTGTAAATTTATCGAATTATTTTTTTCTGCTAGTACAAAATGCAAAGGCGTGCGGTCCTAGTTTCTCAAATATTTATAGAACTTTCCCCCTTGCGTTAAGTAGTACTTAAAAAGCTCACAACCCCCAACAACCTTTTATAAGTCATGTGACAAATAAAAAAAATATTTCAAGGACTACGGAAATATTTAAAAATTCTTAACCTCCGCTCCTCAGTTTTTCATAATAAAAACCTAATGTGCTGCAGACTTAAGGAAAAGACTATTGTCTAGAGCAGCTAAAATTTCATTTTATGTCATTGTGGAAGCAAGCGTGAAGAAGGCCTTTTGTTGTTTTATTAACTATTTATTCAATCCACTGACTGCATAAGTCGCAATAGTTGAAACTGGCTGATGGCAATGTGTTGATAGTTAGTACTAAAAGATTTTCGCATTACAATATAGCCTCATTTGTCTTGGAAATTTTTATTAAATTACCGAGCATCAAAATATTTAAAATATTTTTTTTTAATGTTCAGTGTTGGAATACCCTTTACCTGGCTCAGCAGGGGACGGATTATTTACGAATAATTATACCTTTAGATACATTTGATGAGCACACCAAATTTAAGATATAAACAAAGTATGTTTGTTGATAATATATTCTGTGAAAAAATCAATATATTAAAAGCATTATCTGTTCTCATGGGTAATTCATTATTATTTTTTTGCTTTCATTGAATAACTGTGTTTTACAAATATTTATGAATAGTCTTAGATAACTGATATGCGAGAATTTATTTTACATCGACGCTGTACGACTGGGCAAATGACACACTTTGAGAGCCGCAACATCAAAATGGCTACACATTTCAAGTAGGTTCGCAACTCGACAAGGGACTGAATATTGCTGGACAAATCGAATTAGCGAAGCTTTCAGGGACCTCTGATGGCGAGTGTATGCAACAATATAATAATAATATTATACGACACGATGTGGGAAAATTGTTTTTGTTATCGCCCCAACTAATTTTATTATGAAAGAAGCGGGTCGCCAATTTCTGGCGTGAAAAAATCGGCCATTAACACTCATTCGATATTTTTAGTTTCTGTCAAAAATATTAAACTATATGAATGGCGCTAGTGCATAATAAAAAAAATTACAAACAGAACTGAGGCGGTCATTAGCAGTGTATTTTAAATAATAAAAACACATTTTTAGTACTATTTCCACAATATATTCATGATCAGAATCAGTCTCGACTCAGGAGAATTGAGATCATTATCGTAAATATAATTGTAGTAAAGAAATGTTTTTATTATTTTAAATATAATGCTTTTACACAAGAAGTGACAGTTAATACCATAAAACTGATAGCAGTGTGTTGATAGCTGACACTTATATTAGAGAGTAAACAGTGTCAACACAATTCTCCAAAAGCTTAAATAGTTTCTGTATTCAAATATAATTTCTATAACTTGCTTTGCACTACTTTAAAAATATATAATTCAATAAAAAAAAACAACAAATAGATAATTAATACCAAAAACTAAGAAAGCCTTAAAAAGTACCAAAAAAGTGCCGCCCGAACAGGGACTTGAACCCTGGACCCTTGGATTAAAAGTCCAATGCTCTACCGACTGAGCTATCCGGGCTGTTATAATGAGTGGCAGTTTTTGTGACCTTGTCAAATTATGATTATTTTATTGGTTGTCGAGTAACTTTAGACAGTGAAGTTTTCTTTTTTTTTCTTTATTATATTTGAATTAATAATCTTGTACAACGAAAAATACAAAAATAACATCATGTTGTGACGTGTTTTTCATTGCTACGTTTTATTTGTCTAACTTGAACATTTAAGCATGTGAGAGGTGATCAAAATAATTACCCTTTCCCTTCCAGACACTTCACAAAATACGTAAAAATACGAACTTACGTATTGTAATACGCTTTTTGTTATATTCGGGGCTGTGGAGTCGTGTTGTGTTTTTGGTCAATATCGGAGTTGGAAAAACGAGCGATTCCAACAACTTTTCGATTTGACGTTTTTATACAACAATTTTCCGGATTAGTTGGCTAATATTTAATATATTACACCTAAATAGGATAGATAGAAAAAGACATAAGACAAAAATAAAGTTTTTTAGTCGGAGACGTGTTGTTGGTAAATATCAGAGTCGTGTTTTTTTCGTGGCTGTAGCCCTAGTTATGTATTTTTAAAAATATTAATTTGTGTTCTGTTAACAGAAATGGATATTAATTAACATGTTCCCTACTGATCCACGTGGATTATATACCTACAGCTGTCAGTTGATAATGCTCGTGACGAGTGAAGTCCGTTCTGGTCATCAAGTATATTGTGTAGTTGTAAAAATGTGTCGTTATTATTTTAAAAAAAATCAAACAGCTTGGACATTTTGATTATGTGTAAGGAACCATTCATCACGGGGTAAATTCATGCCGGCCACTAATGATGCCAACCTAGTATTTTATGGATTTTTGTTGAGAGCGTAGGGATTGTCAAATCCCGATACAATTACTTCAGTATAATTATCATACTATATTACAGGGATTGCGAACCTATGGCACGAGAATACTTTATTATAGAGACGAAAATAATAAAAATGATTCAACAGAAAATTCGAAACAGTTTTATAAATAGTATACAAAAAAATTAAAAAAAGAAATATTAATAATATATATATATAAATGAAACGTCGACATTCGTGCATAAATAGATCTCATTGCTTAAAACAGTGTTTCCCAATCGGGAGTCCGTAAACTGTATGCCAATTTTCAAGAAATTCCAAGCTAATTTTCCAGAATTCCAGAAGAATTCCAATTTAAAAGATTAAATTTAGGATTTTTTTCGCTTTCATGTTTACTTGTATTTTAGTGATTGTTACATAATAATATTTGCTAGGATGATGCGACTGCAAGGAACTTAATATTTACTGCCAGAAACAACACGAAGCCAAAAATATCCAATACATTATTATTAAAGATGCAACAGCAGGTTTTGCATTAGTTTGTATAAAAAGAAACATTTTTTTATTAAATTTTATTTATATCAGACTATATGTAAATTTTAGTAAGTTATAGTTATATCCATGTGTCACAATATAAGATAAAAAAATATTACATAAAAGCCACTTTTATTTCCGCGATGTATTCTGCGAAAATTTGTAAAAAAATGGTTGTGAAAATGAAAAAAAGGTGCGTAACACCGGTTTAAAGAAAAGCAAAGTAAATACTTTTAAAGAATAAGAATTATGTTTAATGTAAATATAGAAATATATACATCATCCATGTTTAAAATCCAGAAAATTTTTCCTGTCTACATAGCAATGCTCAACAATTTTTTCATCGACTTATTCCTGGGAATCATTATTTTCTTCAATGAACTTCATCAAATCAGACATAAGAAGTAGACTAACAAACGAATGTAGTACTTCTTGTATTCTATTAAAAACTACCAACTATGAGCCCGATGTAAACCATTTGGCATCCAACATCAAAAATCTCACTTATAATGACGTTTTGAGAATTCAATTTCTTTTATGTTTATGTTAATTGTCTTATTTTTCAATTATTATAATAAGTACTTCATTGAATTTTTTGATGTATTAATTCTTTGCTTGCATTTAAAATCTGAAGTGACACAAACATTTGATACATTTTTTTATTTTAATGGCATGGGGCACGTGACTTTTGATTAAACTGAAAAAATAAATATTTTGGCACTCATGCTCAAAAAGGTTCGCCACCTATGCTCTATCATAAAATGTCTTAGGTATGCCTATAGCATATCGAATACATAAAATAGCTAAAGATTTTCTCATAACAATATAACATTGTAAATTTTACAGCACGGCATTAGTGGAATGCAAAAATATCTATACTTAAATAAAGCAATTAGATGGACCACAAATGTTTAGATAGTATTGATTATTAACACCCTGTGGCTAGTTGCCTAAACAGTTGAGACGTTAGCAGACAGTGGGTTAAATAAAATTGCTTTAATACATTTCTAACAATCTAAGTCAGTTAGATCTCTGACATTAAGAAATACAAGTTCTATTGCATCCGTGTGATAGAATGCCTGAAAATGTTGAAACGCCCGTTGAAGACCCGGGTCGTTAGTAACGAAAAATGTGGAATCTTAAAAAGTTTCAACAACTAAAATTCGATATTGAAATTCCATTCAAATATCTTCGGCCGATATTATAAAATACAAGTTAATTTAATTCAATATAAAAGTAAACAAAATGTCAGACTTTTGAGCGAGGATCATATTGTAATAAATAACCTGAGAACTTTGGTATCACACTCCACGCCACATGTCCACTAACAGTCCAAAATGACCGTTTTTACACTTGACCAAAAACGTAAGAGCCATTAATAACTTTTGTATATTGCAAAGTTGTTTCTGCGCGCACGGGGAAAATGACACGGGGTGGCTGCGATCAAGACTGACAGGGGGTGAATCACCAACACCCACCACCCCTCGATTTTGCCCTATAAATACTTCGAATTTCCACGTTTCATGCATCAGTGACATCCAAGTCTTCACTACAGCAACAAGGAAGTCTAACTGGACTTTCAAAACACACACGACCTCAAAAAATAGTAAGTCAATAAATCTCTGTTTTTTTTTCATGGCAATACTAGGGTTCTTCAACGTAACCAAACGTGTTGTGTGGCAAAATATTCCGATATCATTTTATTTTTTAAATAATATACATGTGCACCGTGCATATTTTGGAATTTTTAATATCAATTGTATAAATGCTTTTTGATATACATACATTTGATAAGAATACAGATATTTACAAATTCCCATCGGTCACTATCATTCGTATCAAATCCTTTTAATTGCCCATAAGAAATAATTGAAAAGCAATAAAACAAAACGTATTTTAAATGTTATGTTGATAAATGTAACCATATGTCAATGATTATTTGGTTAAAGTTTTATCTTTTACCATTATCAGTCAAAAGTTTGAAGTGTCTTTTTTTTAACAACAAAAATTGATTTATTATTTATCAAAATTAGTTTTGATTGTTAAATATTTCAAAATATTGCTTACTGTTTAATTTTTGTCTTTAAAACAGTAAAAAGTTTTTTTAATTAAGACAATTCGCTGTTTTTAAATATCACTACTTTCAAGTGGACAATATATAAAAGTTCTAGTCAGTTTCAGTACGATTTCTCCACACAAAAAGCACAAGTCAAAATTTACGGATGTAATATAAAAATTCCTCATTTTTTAATGCAGAAATTGTTTCAAAACTATTGTTAGCCACTTTTAATGTGTTAACTGTCACTTCTTGGTGATAAAAATATTGTATAAACAAGATATGAACCGGGTTTGCTCATTGCGAGCATTCTCAACTGATATTCGTCACTTTGCAGACGCTTATTTTTAATATAATTCGAAAGTTGATAGTTCTGATGACGGCGTAAGCTGAAAAAGCTATCAACTAGAATATATATCTTATAAATTTTGTGGAACTAAAATACATTTTTTTTTCTATTCTACTTGGTGTGTTACTAAATATGACACGTGTTTCGCTTGTTTAAGAGCCATCTTTATATAATAAACTTGTATAATATCTATCAACACGTCAAGTAGAACAATAACATTTAGAATATTGATTTATCTGTATTCTTAGCTAATTTTAAACAGTTTTAGCAATTCATCGTTCGTTCTCAAATATTTATTTGTGGGGCTGTGTTCAATGATATTGTAATGAAAACATTCAAATTTATAAAGTACATTGTACTATATGAATATATTTTAATATTCAACCAAATGTATGTTGCATACACATATTAATAATGCTTTTTATGAAGTGAAACTGGTTTAGTTTTATAATATATAAACGTCACATGCGTGTGTTCAAGCGAGAAGCAAACACAACGTATAGTTTGTCTCACAACGTCTGTTATTTAATACGCGAGCGAGCGAGAAGGAAAATGATCGGATGATTTCTGTAGATATTATTTTGATTGTTGATCGAATATATCCTTTTTCACAGGCAATACACATCAATATGGTTAACGGAAGCAGAACAATGTTGAAGGTTACCGTCTGCCTTATCCTGGCCTGCATCATGCTGCTCAGCTTGGCCGCCGAAGGTGAAGCGACCTACAGGAAGCCCCCCTTCAACGGATCCATCTTCGGCAAGCGAGGAACCCCCACTGGTATTTATTACTTTATTTTTGTGATTCCGTGTCCGCTCCAATGCACTTAAATTAATAAAAACATTTTGGGCGATTTTCGTCAATTTTTTATTGGTCATATATAATATATAAATTAACAAGCATTAATGTTTAGTCTGTCAAAATATATAATTATAACTATAAAATATTCAACAAAAAACATAAACAACATTATGTCACATGAATTAGCCCTCATTCAATACAGAACAACCAATAGGAAAATTAAATTTAAGGTAATAAAACAAAAATTTTCAGGAACAAAATTAATATAAATTTTAATATAATGATTGAATTGGATTGGCATTCACTTGGTAGAAATCCATTATAACACGGTGAAAAAAATAGCAATGTATTTTAGTACTACAAAATATTTTTTTTTTAAATAGTTGATAGCTATTTCAGCTCACGCAAATTTTTAATACAAAACCTTCAATTCAATACTTGATTCATTGCAAAAATTAAATTGTATATTGCATAGTTTCTCAACCTTTTTGCATCCGCGGACCACCAAATAATACAACAATGGTTTGCGGACAATCAACATTGGAATAAATTAATACATATTTATATAATTGATCTTTTATTCAAAATAATTAATTTTGCAACACCGTATGCTGATATAACAATATTTAAGCGTATAAAAACAGACAGTAACAAAAAAATATAATCATAAAATCCATAAAATACAACAGAAAATTTGATTGTTTATCGAAATAATATCACATCACGGACTATCCAAAAATCTCCGCGGACCACCAGTTGAGAAACTAGGGTCTATTGTACCGTTTTTACAATAACAATATTAACTGTTTAATAAATAATTACTTCTAAAATCACTATGTATATTGATAAAGTCAGAAGAATATTTGATTAATATACTACTAAAAAAATGACAGCACTGGGAAAAAAATAATACATATTCAATCAAAGCCATTTCCTGCGTCCAGATATACGAATTTATATTTCATGATGAAATCAGGCTGATGTCAAAAAAGCTCTGGATATCCACTGATCTATGATGTTATTATTTTGACATATCGTCGTGACAATTTTCTTCTTTTTCTTTTCAGAATACGACCCTGCCGGAAAAGCGCTGTCAGCCATGTGTGAAATTGCGAACGAGGCCTGCCAGTCATGGTTCCCTAACGCAGAAAACAAATAAAAATCGAAATTGCATCTTTACTTCGCAAACACGTCGCCATTTATAAAATTCTCACATGAAACAACAATATAGATTTTCATATTATTATAACGAATTGATATAAAATGATAAATCTGTTCTAAATACAAATCTAACGATCGATTTTTGTAGTTAAAGATATTGTTTTTATGCAATTCTAGTAGATTCTATTTGTCTAATAATATGTACAATCTATGAGCTTATGAAATTTATTTTGACAGTGCTGCCATTTTCTAGAATCAAAATATTATTCCAAATTCAAAATATATTTCGATTATCACAATTTATTTACCAACTTATTAAAAATTTCTTTCTTATGGTTATTTAAATTAATTTATCGATTATTTTATTAAATTAATAGCTTAAATATAATATCCACGTCTAAATTTTATCTTATAGTTATGCTATCGCGAAATTCATTTGCTCGAATGGTAGCATTCATTCAACTTGATTCTACTTTCATATATAGCAAAAAAAACTCGTCGAATTTAAAATGGCGACCATCGAAAACAAAATGGCTTGTCCAGGATCAACGATTTTGATAATTTAATTATGGCTGATAAGACAATATCATTGGTGTTGATTGAAATAAAAAAAAAACTTAAAAAAAATGACATCGTGTTTAAATTTTCTTGAGTTGACAAAATGGTGGAGGGGGTGACTAATTATCAATGCATATTTTAAATAATAAAACACATTTTGTAGTAATTATTTCCACAACATATTTTATGATCAGAAGCGGTTTCGCTCATCGCAAGCGTTATCATTAGCTGATAATGCTCGAGATGAGCGAAACTGCGGTCCTGATCAAAAAATATATTTTGGAAATAAGTACTAACAACTGTGTTATTAATGTTTAAAATATCATACCATTCCATCAAGGAGTGAAAGTTAACACCATAAAAGTGATATAACATATATAAAACGAAATATTTAAATAATAAAATATAACATTTTGTGATTTCCACAATTTGATATTGTCAAAAATAGGACGGATCAAGAATTTCAATACAGTGCCTTTTCACCACGAAATGACAGTTAACACCTGAAAAGTGATACATGAATATCGTTTTTATTTTTCAGATTTCATTCTCACATAACATTATAATGAACATTGGATAGTATTTTACTTAAAATATAAATTAAATTCAAATCAGTCCATTTTATGGATTATTTAGGCCCTCAATATAAGTATCCTACTTAGCACAGCACCGAAATAAGATCGAAACTTTGCATAATAATACATAATCCACACATAAATAACATAGAAAAATGGAATGCTTAAAATTTGTTAATTTGATACACATATTTTTTCATCCATATATTTCTGTAGGATACCATGTATAACTCTCAACACATGAAATCCGAAGAAGATGCAAACGAAAAAAAAGAATGACTGCTTTGACAACCTAAATTTGCAACATATAAAAATTGAGAAGTTTGACGATAGCGAATGTTCACACGTTGGAAAGATATCGAGCGAGGTAATTTACTATTTACTTCAACAAGGTCTCGAAGCATATATGAAAATGTTTAATGCTAAAATATAATATTGACTCGTTCCCTGCTGAGAATTTTAAAGAATATTCCAATTTATTGATTGAATTGGCATTTACTTGATAGAACTCCATTATAACACAGTGAAAAAATAGAAATGTATTTTAGTTTCACAATTTTTTTGTACGATTCCACATGATTTGTCACTAACGACCCGGGTTTCGCCTTTAGACATCTTCAGGCTTTCTATCACACGGATGCAACAGAACTGACGTAAAATAAGCAGTTAGCATCGTATATATAATATATTTAAGTTATTATTTACAGGAAAACAATTACCAATATGCAAGCAGTAAATTGCAGCTGAAACAAATGTAACAATATCAATCCAATAATAATTAACTCAATTACCTATAACAACTTTCATTAACTATCTTGTTAATGAGTCATTATTGAAAGGGGTTTTTCAATAAATATCAAACTAACATTAAAATATAAATGGGATTTTTTTTCCTTTTCATATAGAGAATACTTACTATCAAACATCTGGTGATGAAACATAAGAATTTACGTCATGAGATTGTCGATTCACTGAATCGATCTTACGTAAAGGGTACAACAAGAGGGAGTTGGGAAGATTGAGTTGATCATTGAGAATGAAGTTTTAATTAAATAACTGGCGTCTATTAATTCCTAGAATCTCCTGACAAAAGCGAAGCTAAACCAAGCGAAAAAACAAAGTTTCTGCTCGTCTTTTCGAACAGTTTGATATGCAACATGACGTGTTTTGGTGAAGGCATTCCTGAGAACAGGTTTTTTTGGCATAACACCCTTAAATGACGTAGATCGTCATGAAACAAAGAGCGTTAGCTTAGTCTCGTCATTCCGAATAGTTTGATGTGCCACACGACGTAGAACGTAGACGATGAAGGCGCCCCTGAAAAAATCTTTAAAAACTGTAAAAAATGCTTTTTTGCCATAACTCGCCGAAATGAAGTGCGATCGTCCTGAAACAAAGAGCGTTAGCTTCTACTCGTCCTTTCGAACAGTTTGATGTGCAACAAAAATAAAGATTTTGTGGGCGTGGCCTAAAATAATTTTTATTTTCGACCAAAAAACGACAAGTACCGTTAAGTCAAATTTGTAATTTTTTCAAAAGTTTTACTAAAATATTTGATGTTTGCAGGTCCGAGAAAATCTAAAAACATAGTTGTAGGTAAAACGACAACTTTAATTAAGTATTTGCATGTTTTTCCTGGGAAGTCAAGACGTGTTACTGAATACTGAAAAGAATATAGTGGCACTGGTTTAAGCAACGGGAGATCATATAAAAATTATAAATACATTCAATAATATGCCTAGATACACCTTGTAAAATTAATTTCAATTATAAGTCTTAGTACTTAAAGTTTGTTTGTGAACATTATGCATCCTAGCTTACACTCAAATTTATTCACCCTATGAATTATTGAATGTATGAATGCATCAAAACTCTATTCCAGTACTTCCTATTGGAATGTTTCAATTCTCTAGGATTTGTAAAAGTCCAACTGGTTTATATATTTTCGCCACAAAATCATCCTTGCTTACAGTGAACAATAATTAAAACAAAGAAACATGTGATTTGAAAGATTACTTGAGCAATTCACACAGTCGCTCTAGTTCTTGTAATCAAAAATCAATTAGTTGAAGTATTAAATGAGAGCATAAACGAAAATTGTAAAAGTGAACAATAGAAGAATCAAAATAAAATAAAATAAAATTACATACAAAAAATATTAAATTAAATAAGAAATTAAAATGCTGTAAGAATTATTTTCATAATATATTCATAATATACAGTATAACAAGTAATTTTAAATAATAAAAACACATTTTTTTTAGTACTTATTTCCACAATATATTTTTTGATCAGGACCGGTTTCGCTCATCGCGAGCATTATCAACTGATAGAATACAATTTACAAACAAGTCTATTTATACAAAACAAAAAATTAATTTGAGTTAATGGTAGCAGGTGTACAAAACCATGGGTACAAGAACTAGGAAACAATTTACATAAAATCATACAATATTGATACAAATAAAGTAAATTAGTATAAAAATTAAATGTTCACAATCACTTATTAAGAATTACAATTACAATTATGGTAAATCAATAATCCATTAGGAGCTCTAAACAATCAATAAGGAAGTAAGGAGTGGGAAATTTTTAATGACGAAAATAACCCACAATCACTACTTAATGGAACAAAATAAATTAATACATGAGGGTCGATTAAAGATGAATCGATGAGATGGGAAGATATGGTCAGTCAGGGGCGTTCCAATATTTTCTGTAAAAAAATTAAGTAAAAGGAGGCAATATCATTTTTCAAAAAAAAAAAAAAATTATTTGAAATATATATTTATTAATCTAATTTAATGAGTATAACAATGGTGACGACGCAAAAGTAGTTTGTTCATTTATAAGGTTAGAATTAGGCAAAAATTTATATCGATTAATTTCAAGGATTTCTTGTTTATCTAATTTCAGTGATTTGTTATTGAAATGCAGGATTTTGTAGTTTATAGTAAAATCACATGAATGTTTATTTTGAAACAGATGGTTTCCAAAAGTAGAAATCTCATCGCCTTTTTTGGCACAAGCTAAATGTTCCTTAAATCTAGTATGAAAGGATCTTCCTGTTTGACCAATATACCTAGCCTCACAGGAATCACATTTTAGAAGATAAATACCACTTTGGCTTAAAATATTAAAAAGTTTTTTGTCCAACTTCTTGGATATGTTTTCAGAAACTCGGCCTAAAAAGCTAAAAAATTAGCTTTATTAAATGTAACCTCGAGCTTGATGATTGATGTTCCCTCCGTTGAAAAACGTTGGGTAAAACTAAGTTATTTAGGCCGAGTTTCTGAAAACATATCCAAGAAGTTGGACAAAAAACTTTTTAATGTAACTTTTTATAACAATCTTAATCTTAGTCGAATGTTAGTTAACACGAAAGACAAAATTAATATTTTAAGCCAAAGTGGTATTTATCTTCTAAAATGTGATTCCTGTGAGGCTAGGTATATTGGTCAAACAGGAAGATCCTTTCATACTAGATTTAAGGAACATTTAGCTTGTGCCAAAAAAGGCGATGAGATTTCTACTTTTGGAAACCATTTGTTTCAAAATAAACATTCATGTGATTTTACTATAAACTACAAAATCCTGCATTTCAATAACAAATCACTGAAATTAGATAAACAAGAAATCCTTGAAATTAATCGATATAAATTTTTGCCTAATTCTAACCTTATAAATGAACAAACTACTTTTGCGTCGTCACCATTGTTATACTCATTAAATTAGATTAATAAATATATATTTCAAATAAATATTTTTTTTTTTTTTTTGAAAAATGATATTGCCTCCTTTTACTTAATTTTTTTACAGAAAATATTGGAACGCCCCTGACTGACCATATCTTCATGTTCATCTCATCGATTCATCTTTAATCGACTTCTCATGTATTAATTTATTTTGTTCCATTAAGTAGTGATTGTGGGTTATTTTCGTCATTAAAAATTTCCCACTCCTTACTTCCTTATTGATTGTTTAGAGCTCCTAATGGATTATTGATTTACCATAATTGTAATTGTAATTCTTAATAAGTGATTGTGAACATATAATTTTTATACTAATTTACTTATTTGTATCAATATTGTATGATTTTATGTAAATTGTTTCCTAGTTCTTGTACCCATGGTTTTGTACACCTGCTACCATTAACTCAAATTAATTTTTGTTTTGTATAAATAGACTTGTTTGTAAATTGTATTCTATCAGTTGATAATGCTCGCGATGAGCGAAACCGGTCCTGATCAAAAAATATATTGTCGAAATAAGTACTAAAAAAATGTGTTTTTATTATTTAAAATATAATGCCTTTCCATCAAGAAGTGACAGTTAACACCTTAAAAGTGATAACAAGTAATGTACAAATGGATAACAATATGAATATGAAAGAATTTCCATTTCACAAAATTCATGACATCCAAATGAAGACCAATATCCCTAAAATTTTTGTAGATGAAATCAACATGAAATATTGATAAAATTTATAATAAAAAATTATGATTGAAGTGTTTGATAACAAATCTAATAAAAAAATAATGAGGCTTGAATTTAATTGGCAGGAGTTAAAATTCTTTTTAACGTATTTTAGTACATATTGTAAATAAATGTTAAAATTTATGCCAACATTACTCAATCGACACGCAAAATTCAGGAGACTATTTTAAAAATGAATTAACCACGAAAATCAGAGCAAACGGAAATACTTATATATAATACTTAATATTATAAAAAATGAGGCATTGAGGCATTACATGTAATCATTCGAGATTTTCATTGAGAAATAAAATATGTCTTATTTCGCTTAAACGGTATATAATTTTATATGACTGTGTCGATATTTTTATGACTAATTCCGAGAATAGCGCATTTTTTCGCGGTCAAATCGAATGAAATTTACGATATAAAATTTTAACAATTAAAAAAAAATTAAATCTATTAAGCTTAAATTTTTTTTTATTGAACACTGACAAAATATTTATTATAAAATATTGCTGTAGCGTATATAATGACCATTTTCATAACATTACACACTTTTTTTCATATTGACAACTCCGTCATGTTGTGTGACAAAATGCGACAATGGGGTAGGATAGAATTTTGTTGACTTTCGATCGAGTAACACCTCTCTTTTGTACCGAAAACAGTCGATACGAATCGAAACTTTGACAAGTGCCGGATTTGAAGTGCGACGATATTTATTGTGTGAAATTGAAAGTTTTGTGTAAATTCGTTGTGTGTGTTGCCGCCGCTGTTTTGGTTCTGGATTCTCGCTGAAACCAACGTCAGCCAACGATCAATCCAACAGATTCATAATACTTTGTTTTGAATTTATTGCCTTATGATCTCGTTGTCAAACAATTTTACATTTCAATTAAGTTGTCTGCTACCGTCAAAAGTCAGGTATTCGTGAAAACATTAACTTTGAATCTTTCTATTTACTCCTTGCTTTTACTGCTATCAACTGTGATATAAGCAATCCTTCAACTCTTCTGAATTCATATAACGCAAGAAAATGTAGCTTGTCTGCTTAAATTGTTAGTCTTAGTAAGTCCAACGGGTAAATCCCATACGCGAAATCCCATCGGGATAAAGAACAACAGTTATATCTAATGTGACCATTTATTTTTGTCCTCAAAATGGGACATCTACCAAATTTTACGTAATAGTATGTATATTTGAGAAAACACGTATTTTTTCATAGTTTTTATGTATTAATAAAAAGAAAAGGAATGTTGGTAAGGAAAATAAGAGGAATAAATAATATAAATATGAAAAAAATTACGTTGTTTTATATTTTAAGTATGACTGAGTTTGCTTTTAAGTACGAATGGAATTCTTGGCAAGATTTTTAAAATTTATTTTAACCAACAACATCGCTTTAAGTACTCCGACTTGTAATTGTGTTTTTTTTGTCGTCCACAACTTATTCATCTGTGGAAAGACTCTTTCTACGGGTGCATTTGTTCCGGGTAAGCATAAAATGTATTCAATGATTACTCTAAAGTTTTATGGTACAAATTATTATTACGAAAGTGTCGGAACAATTCATACCAACGATTTTCGATTGAAACGTTTCCAATATTCCATTCGGTCACATTTTGGAGTGTAATATACTTACTAATGAGTGAATACTCATCAAATACTTCTGTGTCTTGGTTGCAATTAATAAATACTACGCACCACTATCGATTTTTTGCAATTTTTTTTTAATTGTTACCGTGTGTTGTCCTCTTTTTAAAAACGGGACATTTCGACGTCCCGAAGCTGTACTTGGGTACAACGGGACAGGCTACCTAAAAACGGGACGGCCCCGTTCAAAACGGGACGTATGGTCACTTTAGTTATATCCTATATAAGCTGCAATATTAACTTCGAAGAGTCTTACTGTACAATCTCTACACACACGACATACCCATCCCATGCGCAACAAGGCAGACTATCGTCGCGCAATACGCCGACGATACAGCAATATTAGCCCGGTCAGCTAATAGAAATAGATCCGCACTGCTCGTCGAAAAAGCGAGCAACAACATAGCCGCCTGGTGTCGCGATAAGCTGAACTTATCTTATCAAAAAGCATACCGATGCAAAAATACGCCAGGTCTCCCAAATCACGGTTCGGTGATACCCGATGATAGGCAAAAGGAGCACACTTGCCTTAAAAAGCAAACTGCTCCTTTACACCGCGATATCCAGACCGATCATGACCTAGGCGTGCCCAATATGGGGACACGTAGGAAAAGTTCGCACGAATAAATTGCAAATTGCGCAAAACAAGATATTGCGTACAATCGTGGACGCTCCGTGGTACGTCCGCGGTTCTACATTACACCGCGATCTTAAGATAGAGTCAATTCATGACCACGTCCAGCGACTGTCGACATAGTTCTACAGCGACTGTGAAAATCACACGAACCCAACGATCAAATCATGTTTAGAAGCGTTCGACATTGATGCCCCATCCGATTACGCAAGACCTCGTCATGTCTAAACTGAAACCTCCCTAGATCCTCTCCCTCCCACAACACAGATCATCACCCTCGCCCATACTCACCTGCCTGGTGTCCGTCTACGGTTCCGGGCAGCAGGAAGAGAAAGCAGTACCCCCCTGGACCACAATACTTCACCGCCGAGACCGTCGTTTTCCATTGTTTTTTGGATTGTATAGAATCACTGTATATTTTATGTATTTTGGTTTATATAGAATCCATGTTTTGTTTTTTGTTTTGTACCTGGTGCTGCAAGTGACACGCAAACTGCGAGTCACTTGCCCTAAAAGAGATCGAAAAAGCGTCACGCAAAAAATCTAGCGTGACGCTTTAAAAAAAAAATAAGAGGATCCACCAAAAAATTACTAAACACAAAACACCAGCGACGAAAGGGAAAGAAGGGCGTTAAACGCGCCCTTAATCCCTATTATAGTGTTATACGATACTAGACTCGAAGTACTAGAGTCTTTATTCGTTGTTTGTCACTCACGAGATGTTGCTTTTGAGTCGACATGGTGACTTCGAGGTGTTTTTCTTGTATTTGAAGAGGTCCTGTCTTTTATACCTGATGGTAACTTCGAGGATTCTGTCTGCGTCGTTTGACAGTTACGAGGAATCGATTCTAAGCCGTCGTGGTCCCTGTGAGGTGTTTTTCTTGCCTCTGAGGAGGTGATGTCTTTTATACCTGATGATAACTTCGAGCAGTCTTTCATCATCGTATGTCACTTACGAGGAATTGCTTCTTATCCGTCATTGTCTCTGCGAGGTGCTACATCTACATTTCCTGTTGCGTTCTTTTTTATTTTCAAAAAACGGTACAACATGATATTTCCAACAAATTCTTTAATTGGTACTAAGCCCCTAATTGTAAAAAACTTATTATGTTTTTGATTTAAGCGTCAAAATACATTTCAGAAAAAACGTCAAAAACGCTAAAGCGATGTATTATGTGCAAAGTAGTATTATATGATTGTCGATTTTTCTATGATTAATTCAGAGAACGACGCATTTTTTAGCGATCAAATCGAACGAAGTCAACTATTAACTTAACAATAATATGAAATTTTACTGTAGATTTTTTTTATTATTGAAAATTGACATAATCGTTACCATAAATATTATTTTAGCCCATAGAATGACCGCTTTCATAACATTACACACTATTTTTTATATCGAAAATTCAGTCATTTTGGATAACAATAGGTGAAATAAGATAGAACAGAATTTTGTTGACGTTCGATCTCATTCTCATATAAACTTTCGACCAAGTAACACCTCTCTTTTGTGTGTGCCGAAAACAGTTGATACGATTCGAAACTTTCACCAGTGCTCTGATTTGAAGTGCGACAATATATATTGTGACTTTTGTGTAAAATTGTTGCGTGTGTGTGTTGCCGCCGCTGTTTTGTATCTGGATACTCGCTGAAACCGTCGCAGAGAATCGAAAGTCAGCCAACGATCAAACCAACAGGTATTTATAATCCTTTGTTTTAAATTTCCTGCGTTATGATCCTGTTCCGTTCCACCGCGCACTTGAGCAAAGAGCCCTGCCTATTTTTATACTATAAGGTTATTAGAATAAAATGTTTACTAGAAAAATCATAAAAAAATAACGTTAAATTCAATAAGTTATCACTAATTTAAAGGTGCGATAAACTTTCCATCAGAACAACTAGTAACTTATAAATGAAATTTCAAGAATCACTATTATAGATTGATTGAATTGGCATTCACTTGGTAGAACTCCATTATAACACGTTGAAAAAACTAGCAATGTATTTTAATTCTACAAAATTATTAAAAAAAATATAGTTGACAGCTATTTCGGCTCACGCCATCGTCAGAACTATGTTTAAACTAACATTTGTTTATCTATATATAGCTGTGTAGAAAAGGTACACAATACATCTTCTCTCCTGTTTTAACGGCCTAGCTTGTTTCTTTCTCGCAATAAAACAATTTTTTTTCAAAAATTGTAAATGAAACTAAAAAATGCGGCTATGGCACTAAGTTTACATGTGGTCCGTGCCACTTGTTAACTTGGTCTATTACGGAAGCAAATCAGACCCCTTCCCCCCCGTGGAGCGGTTTAATCAATGGGCTAAACAATATATTAGTTTGTTCGTTAAGAATCATTTGTGATAGTTGATGTCTATTGATTTCCAGCTGCTCCAAAGGGGTCATCCTACGACCCTTACTGCAAAGATGCAAACACTTAGGCGCTGAGTTCGAATTTATATTATTTTATTCCTTTATAATGTGATTAGCGAATTGTGAATCTGTTTTTTTACTATTGAATGATCTTATGAATGATGTTCCTTAGCTCCAAATATTTTTTTAAATCGAAATCTAAATAAATATCGAAAAATATTTTCGAGCGTAGAACAATTATTTTTTGTAGCACTTGTTGCGTTTTTTCCTTTCACAAAACGAAATAACGTGATATTTCAAAAAAAATCTTCATTTGATACAAAGCCCTCCATTATCAATACGATTATTTTTCATTTCAGGTGAGTTCTAAGACAAACCTTAAAATACATCGTGTAAGATTGCCTGGCGACTCATAAATGACCATAGAAGATCAGGAACCAGAAATACGACACTTTAATCCGGTACTTTAAAATATATGAAAAAAATGTGGGGAAAAGGGGGAAATTTAGCTCATCTCTTTTAGACTTTAATCAAAAGCCTGTAAATACCACATTACAATTTTTTTAGTTGTTAACACATTAGTTACTGTATACAAAAATTTGTGCGTTTTGTCTCCTTTAATTTCATCCAAAACATGGAAACTTTTGTATTTATCGGACTAGTGAGAGATGTCACTAGTGTTGTTTGACCATTAAAAAAGATATCTCCCTATCATACACTTACTGGATGGTTCAAAACTTAACTAAATCAAAATGTTAAAATGATCCAAATTAATCATCTTGCATTCATTATTCTCTCATTGAAATATATTGACTACAGATATCACTACAGGTTTTCCTTGACTTACGACCGAGATACGTTCCTGGACTTAAGCCGGATTGGTCGTATGTCGAATTTCATACAAAATATGTATGTACTTACATATTAAAATAAAACATGTGTATTTATTTACATTGTTTTATTGTTAATTTTTTTTATACTTATTAATTCAAGATAAAATATTTACTTCATCAATATTTAAAATCATTCGTCATCTGTACTTATATAAGTAATCCATTGGTTCATCATCAGTATTAGAAGAAGAAGCTGTAGTAGCCTTTTTAAAAAACATATCCAAATTTAGTTGAGTTGTTTGTTGTTTTTTTCCCCTGTATATTTCTTTGTATTAAGCAAGAATTTTCTGAACACGGCGGTTTATACTCAAAAATCTTTCGTAATCCGAATATTTGTATTTGAGTAATTTTTTGCATTACTTGGTCAATTTGAAGGAACGCTGCTTCCATTTCTTTCAATAGATTTTTTTTGGAGATTCCAAGTTCATTTCTTTTTTTAGTCTCTTCTTCAATTTTTTAATTTTCGATGCATAATAATTCTTCATTTGTATGACCTTCCAAAACATTTTCTATAAGTTGGTATATGTCTTCACGATCAATATTTTTCATTTCAATCAAGTTTCTCGCAAAGCTCTTCTCCAATGAGATTTGTAGTGTGTTCAATTTCATTTTCTTTTTCAAATTGCGACTGAGTGATTTTCAAAACGTTTAGTAAGCTTTTTCCATATTCCATACATGCACGATGATATATATGATTGACCTCTCACCATCCCTTTCCAATATTTTTAATTGCTTGATGAATATTAAAATTCTTCCAGAAATCTTTAAAAGCTTTTCCATCGTCAAGCGCTAATTTTGCCTGGGTAAATGCAGTTTTTAAATAATAGGCTTTAAATGTGGCAGTAGCTCCCTGGTCCATGGGCTGCAAAATACAGGAGGTATTTATAAAGGGGTAAATAATTAATTCAAACGTTGTAATGTAAATTTACGATATGTGATGGACGTCTTGGTGCATTGTCTAGTATTAAAAGAATACTGAATGGAAATCCTATCTGATGACAATATTGTTTTACTCTGAAATAAATAATTTCAAAAACCAGTCTTCAAAAATAAATTGTGTCATCCATCCCATTTTGTTTGAGTGGTAATATAGTAGTAACACATCAATATTGATTCCTTTGAGGGCTCTCAGCTTTTCAGAGTGATAAGTCATTAATGTTTTCAATTTGTATCCAGCAATATTTCCACCTAGCAAAAGTGTAAAACGATCCTTGAATGCCTTGAAGCCTGGCATACTTTTTTCTTCCTTATTAATGTAGATACGCTGATGAATTTTCTTCCAATAAAGTGGAGTTTCGTCAACATTAAAAATTTATTCCTTGACGTATTCTTCTTTCCTAATCAATGTGTCAAATATTTCGATAAATTCTTCAGCAGCCTTGTAATCGGCACTGGCTACTTCTTCACTTATTTTCCCATTTTGATAATTTGCCCTTTTGTTGAAACTCGCAAACCAATCATTACTGGCAGTAAATGTTTGCTCGTAGTTAGTTCGCTCCTTTAATTTCTGGTTTTCAAAAAGCCCCGCGACATTGTCTTTATGATCACATTGTTAAGGGGGATTCGTTTTTTTATCAAATCTTCTAACCAAATCACTAATAGTTTATGAATTTTGTTAATGGGTCGAAGTTTTTTTTTTTTTTGTTATTGTAGATTTTATTGATATTGCTCCTTTAACAGCTTCACTTATAGTTTGTTCATCAACATTGTGGATATTGTTGAATATCATAAGTGAAGATTGCGAGATATGCCCTTCACTCTTCAACCACTCTCATATTGTTGAATTATTATTATTATTTTTTATTCTAAATCTATTGCATTTCTCTTTTTTTGTCACATCTACTACGTTGGCCAGTCATTCTGGGCACGATTTTTTGATTATTCACTTCAGGAATAAAATGGTTACATGTATTCTTTATATCTTGTTATACAAATGATATTCTTTGTGCACATCCAGTGATCTACCGTATGGTCGCAAGTGGAACCATCGTAATTCAAGTACAACCTGTGACATTAACGAATCTTAAAAATATATTTGAGCGTACAACACACATTTTTTGAAGCACTTGTGGCGTTTTCTCCTTTCACAAAACTGCTTAACGTGATATTTCGAAAAAATTCTTCATTCGGTAAAAAGCCTTCCATTGTCGATATGATTAATTTTATTTTTATTTAAACATCACAATATATTTCAGGTGAGAATAGCTAACGATTAAATTTCCAATACGTCGTGAAAGATTGTCAGGCGAATCACAATTGACCATTGAAGATCAGGAAAAATAAATACGACACTTAATCCGGTACTTTAAAATATATGAAAAAAATGTGGGAAAAAGGGGAAATTTAGCTTATCTCTTTTAGACTTTAATCAAAAGCCTGTAAATACCACATTACAATTTTTTTAGTTGTTAACACATTAGTTACTGTATACACAAATTTGTGCATTTGTCTCCTTCAATTTCATCCAAAACATGGAAACTTTTGTATTTATCGGACTAGCCAGAAATGTCGCTAGTGTTGTTTGACCATTAAAAAAGATAATTAATAATGAGTAATGCAGCTTATATAGGATATAACTAAAGTGACCATATACAAGATAGCCTGTTCTGTTGTCCCCAAGTACAGCTTTCGGACATCGAAATGTCCCGTTTTCAAAGAGGGCAACACACGCTAAAAATTAAAAAAAAAGTGTAAAAAATCAACAGTGCTGCAGATGAATAAGTTGTTGACGACAGAAAAAACACAATTACAAGACAGAGTACTTAAAGCGATGTTGCTAGTCAAAATAAAATTTAAAAAATCCTATGTAAAAATGTATTGCATAAATGCAGACCAAAATAAAACCAAACAGACTTTTTTTTATTAATAATCATAGAAAAATAATCTTTTTTTTTTATATATTAATTTTGGACCTTTTCGCCTTTTGGAATCTTCAGACATTTTATTTCGCAGATGCAACAGAACTGATATAATTAAAACCGATTTGCAGTGGTTATATACAAGAGGAACTAATTACAAAGGAATGTATGCCATTTTTGTTTTCTCCGTACAATGTCTGAATATGTCAAAAAACAAATCCCGGGTCAGTAACAAAACATGTGGGATCTTAGAAAGTTTCAACAGTTTAAATTTGATTATGATAATATATAATTATATCAATGTTTGGTTTGTAAGAAATTCTACGTCGTAATCGTCGTAAATCTATCATGTAAAGGAAGGCGTGTCATGTAAGACTGTGATTTCAAATATAGTTAAAATTGTAGCATGAAAGATAAGGAAAAAGATGTAAACTCTATCACTACATTATCTGCAGTAAAATTTAGCATTTAAACCAATATTGATCGGAGGGCGTGATAACAGAGCTAAAGTGATTAACATGACAACAAAACAGGAAATAGGAAAAAAGAGCATCATTGATAATAGTGCATTTTCACCAATAATATAGGAGTTTTACCTACCAATAAAACTCCTATTGTGTTTCCAGCAATGTCCAAGATCCTCTGAGATGATGCGTCTCTGTTTTCGAGCCACGCGTCCAAATCCTACGTTGGCAACACCTTTTCTTCTCCCCTCTCTTCCCTACCCAAGCCACGCCATTCAGGTGACGCCGTTATGTACATCATTGTCACTCAAGGTGCACCAGGTAGGAGTTACCTGGATCTTGGACATTGCTGGACTTCAAAAATGTATTGAATAATATTGGTTTGAAACAATCTTACTGAGGTTGCTAGGACAAATCAAGCAATGCATTAACTTAAAAATTAGCAAATACAAGAAGGTTTTAACCACTGGTAATTCGTATATTTTCAGGTATCAACTATAAACACAGTAAAATCAGCCGTCTTAACAGTTGGGACGTTAGCAGTCAGAGGATTAAGATACGAGGCAGTCGAGGGATTTGGTTTGGTCACAAATTGATAAGTATCAGTCAACTGACTAGATGATTTGTTATTTTACTATTATAAATTGTGTAATATATAATAATCTGTGTTGCATGATAATGTGTGTAATTTTGAGACCTAGACTTACTTGACTTCAATCCGATCTTTTTAAATGTGGTTCCTGTGAGGCTAGGTATATTGGTCAAACTGGAAGATTGTTTAGTACTGGATTCAAAGAACATTTATTTAGCTTGTGCCGTGATGTAATATATCCATTAATTTATTAATATAATAAGGATTTTTTCTTAATGATACCCCCCACCCCCCTTTTTTTCCTTTGTGTGTTGCAGGAAGTATTGGAATGCCCCTGAGAGACCATTTCTTGGTATCCTATTTGACCATATAACCATCAAAATGTCATATATTAATACATTATGTTCCATTAAGAATTTAAGTGCAGGTTAATTTGTTCATAAAAATTTCCCACTAATTATTTTTCTAAGTGAGTTTTTTTATAATTGTTCAGAGCTCTTAATGAATTGTTGATCATTCATCAAAATTATGAAGAAGTGGTTGTAAACATTTCATTTTTAAATTAATTTACATTATTTGAATTTATATTGTGTGTTGTCCTGTGAATTGTTTTCTTCGTTCTTGAACCCATGGTTTTGTATACTTGCAACTTTTAAATCAAAATGTAGTATAAATAGTCTTGCTTGTAAAGTGTATTTTATCAGTTGATAATGCTCGCGGTGAGCAAAACTGGTACTGATCATAAATAAATAAGTAGTAAAAAAGGATTTACAATGTCAAAGCTTTCATTTTGGCATATTTCTACTGAAATATAGCTTCATTTTGTGTGATAATCTCCAAAAATTTGGTTACCATCAAACACGACTGAATTATTTTTTGAAATATATTTTATTTGGATAAATAAGTCTTCTTAAATAATGATAAAATATTGTAAACCAATTCACCTTTGTGTTGTCAAATATAATTTCTTGGTGGAAAGGCAATATATGTTAACAATCAAACGTTTATATTTACAATTATCTGTATATTAATAAAATAGTTTAACGCATCTGATTTGAATGAATAATAAAGATAAAATTAATAAACTGGACAGAAGCGGTATTTATAAAATGTCCTGTGGCTCATGTTTATCCGTTTATATTGGACAGACAGGTAGAAGTATATCTACTCGAGCTAAGGAACATGTAAGATTATTCAACAGTAAAAAAACAGATTCACAGTTTGCTAATCACGTTATTAAGGAATCATATAATATAAATTCAAACTCAGCACCTAAATGTTTGCATCTTTGTAGTAAGGGTCGGGGAATGATGGCTTTGGAACAGCTGGAAATCAATAGACACCAATTATCACAAAGGATTCTTAACGAACAAACTAATATAATAGCGTCCCCATTAGTTCAAACTATTCCCGGGGGGTGGTCTGATTTGCTTCCGTAATGACCACTTCCATCCCACATAGAAACTTATTATCATAGACACCTATTGTTTCATTTAGAATTTTTGAAAATTTAGTGTCATTGTGTGAAAGCAATAAGCTAGGCCGTTGGAACAGGAGAGAGGATGTGTTGTGTGCCTTTTCTGCACAGCTATATATAGACAAGCGAATGTTAGTTTAAGCATAGTTCTGACGATGGCGTGAGCCGAAATAGCTATTAACTATATTTTTTAAAAATAATTTTGTAGAACTCAAATACATTGCTATTTTTTTCACTGTGTTGAATGAGTGGTATTCCAACAAATGCCTGGTAGCTACTTACTGATAATCAAAATTGAAAGAATTCTTGAAGATAAAGTGAATATATTATTTAGTAATCTTTGATGCTAATGACGTAGCAGTTAAGAACCATTGGTGTTCAAAAAGTCTCTGTCCGAACGGCCTCTTTTCCCAACCATCCTAGTGATGCCAACAAATAATGAAATAAGTAACCGAGAGCTGAAGAACAATTAGTGCAAGATTTCCACGACAGCATTGCGGCGTCTTTCTAGCATTCTGTGGCAGATATTTGATGCACTTTGTAAGGCTTATACAGTCTCGTATTCACTACGATCTTGGAATTGGCCCCTATCCAAACCGTACCGCAGCAAAGTACTCCCCTATGAATAAAGAAAACATCACCACTCCATGTGTAGTAAAATCAATTTCGGATGAATAAAATTTCAGGACAAATTGTTGCTGAATGTGATAGACTAAATTGAAACTACAACTAACTAGATCAATATCGAATGATAATAAATCTTTAAGATGAAATTTCATCCATCACTTCTAGGTGGAAAGGCATTACTTTTAATTAAATAATAAAAAAACAAGGTTATACAGGCAGACCTTGACTTTCGCACATAATTGGTTCTTGAGATATGTGCGAAAGTTAAATTGTTCGAGAGTAGAGGGAAGTAAAAAAAACACAAAAAATTGTACTTTAAAATGTTTATTTATTATAAATTACTAACTGAGTATGTACATACCAAAGAAAAATTATATTTTCTTAATGAACTTGTCAAGAGTTAATTGTATTTTAGTACTTTTTTTTTCTCTTCATATAGAGTTCTGTAACATGCAGTACTATTATGGATCGCCCTACGCACTTGAGATATGCGTTCTCCATTGGGATCATATTCTTTCATAATATTCAAAAATGTCTCGAGATGCGTAAAAGCTTCGTTCATGGTTTTTATTGTTAAGGTCTTGATTATTTTTTCTGGTTCTTCTTCCTCACTTTCAATTTGTATACTATTTTCGTTCTCTTGTTGGTCCATTAGAAATTCATTACTCAAGGGTTCACAATGAGATTCAATCATCTCATTAACATCTTCACTGTTAACATCTAGGTTTAATTCGTTCATTAGGTTAACTATTTGAAGTGTGAGGGTTTCTGGAGTTTCATCAAAATTTATGAAATCACTCATCATATGTGGGCATTGTTGCTTCCATGAACCTTTCATCGTTGATTCTTTTATTTCAGCCCATGCATCTCCAATATTGTTTATTGCGTTCCATATGTTATAATTCTTCCAGAAATCTTTTAATGTGGGCCCACCTTCCATATCAGTTGCCTTGATAGCCTGATTCATTATCGACCGCATATAATATCGTTTAAACGTAGCTATCACTGTTTGGTGCATGGGTTGTATGAGACACGTAGTATTGGGGGGAAGAAACACAACATTGATTTCTGGGTATAAATTTTGTAGAGATTTTGGATGTCCTGAAGCATTATCCAAGATTAATAATGCTTAAAATGGTAAATTATTAATTTCACAATAATTTTTTACTGCCGGTATGAAATGTGAAGTGCACCAATCTTTAAATATTAAAGCAGTAGCCCAGGCTTTTTTATTGGATTTCCAAATGACTCGAAGCAATTTTATATCTTTCCCTTTCAATGCTCTAGGATTTTCTGCTTGATAAATTAACATTGGCTTCAATTTAAAATCAAGAAGCAATGTCAATCGGTTTTTAGAAGGTTTATGACCAGGAGCAACTGATTCATCCTTTGATGAGAATGTACGATTAGGCATCTTCTTCCAAAATAAACCAGTCTCATCTACATTGAATATTTGACTAGAGGTATTTTCTCCATTTTCAATAATTAACGCATGCATGCAATGCGTTAATGCATATATGCAAACAGGACGTAACACTTCTCACACTACGGACCTAGTTCATATGCGTTTCACAGTGCGACAGAGAAATAACTGCACGGAAACAAAACATTTTGCATTATCGGCAAAAAAATAAAAGAAAACGATTTTTCAAAAATGTGCCAAATAGCGAATTGTGCGAAAGCCGTGGTCCGCCTGTAATCTAAAAATCTGTTACATATCAACTCTTCACAACCAATATCAACTGATTCAATACAAATTAAAACATGACTATTTAAACAAACACTTCTTTTGCATATGAACTCAAAACTTATAAATAGCCTTTTTTTATGCAACATTTGTGACAATGGTCACGATGAGCAAAACTAATCTTGATCTAAATAATATATATTTTTACTGAAAAAATTAGCTTGTCATGGAAATTTGAAGTTTAAGTAAGACGTGCCCTCAGTCAACTTACTGTCAATTTCATAGAAACGTATGTAATAACCTAAAAAATAATCACAATCAGATGCTGGCAGCTTTGAATCATCACTTCATATTCTTTTTTTTATTTCAGGTGTAACAAGAGATAGTTTATTGGCGTGTGGGTGCTTCACACCTTCATCACCTCTCGCCCGAGACAAGGAAACTCCATGCAGCAGCAACAAAACTGAAGAGGAAATTTGTAGTATGAACCGAAAAAGCTTTTAAAAGTTTCCGTAAAGAGATTGAAACAAATTAAAATTTCTTCACATCGAAAAAATCAAAAGAAACATGAAAGGCATGACAGATATTGTGAAACTCTTTACTTCTCTGCAAATGAAAAAGTCTGGCAAGAAGACCAGAGGTAGAAGATTTTCAGTTGAGTTATTTCCCTATCTATGTATATGCACAACCTAAAAGCTTACAGACTCATGTCCAAAATGTTTGTGTTTGTGTGTGTATGAAAACATCGATTAATGTTTTGAAAGGAGTACTGCTGATGACTGGCATTAATAATTATACATTTATTCACCACAAAGAATGAGTGATGAATATGAAATCTTGAGACAAATATTCTTCTCTGATCTTTGTTGAAATGAGCCCCCATATGAACTATAATGAAATGAAACACAGAATTGATGGTAAAACTTGGCTAAAATATCCATGTCGGAATTTTTCATTAACTTTCAAAAGAATTAATCAAACTATCAATTGGCATTTGAAAAGACAAAGAAGCCATGTAATTGATTTTGAAAAAGGAAATCCATTTTCGTTATTGTTATTTAAGCATCACAACAATTGTGCATAGCTGATGTAAGGACATTTCTCAAATATTGAGTGGCAAAATTAGTGGAATCATAAATGATGATCCTATTAAATTAGCTATGAGACTTCGCTACACCAAGTACGATATGTATAGAAATAGAAGATAATTTTTTTCTAATTCACCATTGTGATGAACGAAAACTTTTATGTTATGTGTGTAAATACCATTTTACAATTATACTTTAATCAGCCATTTTATATTCTTAAAATTATTAATCTTATTATTAATTATCTTAGTATTAATGTTATATTTTTTGAAAAATAGTTATGATTTCAAATTTCTTTTAAAGTGTTATCTGGCACTTCTTGATTGAAAAACATGCTATTTTAAATAATAAAATACACTTTTTAGAACTATTTTGAACTGAAGGTTTGAAACTAGTTTATTACTTTATGAACGACAAATAACATGTTTCATTTCATTATTTTTCATTACATTATGGCTGATTTTATGTATAAAGAAAATCAACTGATACCTTCAGTTACTTAATGAGTGAAAATTTTATTATAAAATTTCCCATACGAAAAATTGTGAAAAGTATAATAAAAAAATCAGCTGTGTTAGTATAAATAAATATTTATTATCTGTGTACGGATCTAACAGTAGGAATTAAGTCCTGATTAAAAATATTCTGCCTATCATGATTTTAAGCACAAGAGGACAGCAATTATATTACTGAAGTGGTATCGTGCGGCATCTGCTTGATCTATTTACTTATTTTTTTCACATGTTCATGCACAATTTTAGTAATCTATAAGCCATATAACACGAGACAAACAACAACCGAAGAAAACAAACAAATATGAAAACTCTCACTGGTTTACCTCTTACATAAAATATGGTATACCTGTACACCAACTATTACATTTGAGAATAATATGTGTGATAATGTGAATAAACATGTATAATAAAATTATTTGAAAGTTCTTGCTCAAATAGATTCAAAATGTTATTAGTACATAATAATTTGTTTTATGTAAGACAGTAAAGATTAAAAATTATACTTTTTCTTTAAATATTTGTATCTGACGTGAAAACTACCCATTATTTTCATCTGCTAACATTTCAAATTTGCCGAGTATTCAAGCAACAGTAGTACCAACCGTAAAGAATCAAAACCGAATGAATGCATTTGTCATTTTCTACAGTTGCAAACTTTTTTGCCGAGTGATCCAAGCAACAGTACTACCAACCGTAAGTATGTAATTTTCTTCAGTTGCAACCTTTTTTGTCGAATCGAGCAACAGAAGTCTGAAGTAGTTCCATTTAAAATTTACGTGAGTATATAGTATCTGGCTGCTCCCGCAAACGTGGAACAGAATTTTGCTATACAGCGAGAAGGGCCTGGTTTGGCATTTCCAGGGGGCAGTAGCTGGAATGCTCAAGGTCGCTCTGCATTTTTTTTTCAAATATGCATAAACAAAAATAAATATACAGAAAATAGTCCGGCGGAATAAATAGGAAAGGAAATGACGTTGATTTCAACATAGACAAAATTTCAGTGAATAGAAAATATATAGTGGACACCTGATTAACACTTTTTTTGCATAATATAATACATTTTCCCAGATAGATCGTTCATTTTTTTATAGTCCCTTCAAACACCCATAAGAACAATGTTAAATAATCCTGCATTAATCTTTATTAATTAATTGTTCCCCGATTTATCGATTTTCTCGATCTATCATGTAAATATTATGCCCCCGTTTCAAATGTTGTCCCAAATGAACGGTTTTGTTAATATTACAAGCAATTATTTTCAGAGAACATCTTAAATAATAAATTTCAATCATATATCGTGAAAAGTGTAATGTTAGATGATCAAGAAAATGTTTTAAATACTAGCAGTTCTTCATCTTCCGAAAATTCTGTGATATCAAAAATCTTTCTGCCCAATACAATATTTTTTGCTCAATTATGTGTGGAGAAGACTACATTTTTTTTAATCGCTCAACTAATTCGCATATAACTAAAATATGACTCTTCAATCCTCACTCGGCAATAGCCGAAGAGAATTATTCTAAATATTAAAATGTCCATGACCGACTCTATCTTTGAAAAATACCCGTGACATTTCTCATCGTAGTTTGTGCTTCACAGTGCTTCATAACTCGGTAATAAAATATTCGAAAATGGCGAAATGAGATTGACAAGTTGCGGTGTTGTAGAGTGTGATGGAACTGGAAATCGTAAGTTATTTATTTCATTACGTTGATCAATCTACCGAAGCCGTTCAAAATAGATTCATTGATATTTCACTGCAATACGCAGACTTTAGGAAATGTTTCATTAGAAAAGCAAGCTTTATAAATCATATACGATACGCCAACAAAAGCACCACTCACATATAGGAGCTCTAAATAATTATCAGCTAAGTAAAATTCTCATATTTCCAGATTTCGGGATGCAATATCCCGATTTTCCTTGTAAACATCGACGGCGGCCAGACGTGTGCCATCAATCAACTTACTGTCCATAGAAACCTATGTAATAACCTAAAAAATAATCACAATCAGACGCTGGCAGCTTTGAATCATCACTTCATATTTCATTGTTTTATGAAGTCTACACAAATATCGTCCTAGTAATAAATTACAACTCGTCGAAATTCTGATAAAATTACTATGATGGTAAGAAAGTTATACCAAATGATGGAACAGACTGAACTAGTAAGATATCACCATTTCTTAAGCTATTATTGTTGCAGGAATATCGCACAACACCTTTTTTTTGGGTTACATTAATGATTATTTGGGCAAAAATCGCATACCTGGTATAGAATAATATATGAAGTGACTCCCATTAAAAGTGGTGCAAATATTTATCAATACTTAAAATTTGTATCGGTATAATATAAAAAAAATAATTTGTAAGAATCGTTTGGAATAAGTGAATGATGACTTTATTATATTGATACAATGTTACCAAATACATTACATGATAATATTTACTTTTTGTTTCAGGTGTAACAAGAGATAGTTTATTGGCGAGCGTAGGTGCTTCACGATTTCATCACCTCTAGCCCGAGGCAAGGAAACTTCCTGCAATAGCTTTAAAACCGAAAAGGAAATTAGTATGAAACGAAAGAACTTTTTTAGACTGGTATATTAGTTTATGGATCAGGTTTAGCTTAGTAAAAACCTTGTTATTGATCTGTAAGTCTTGATCAGTTTTTTTTTTATAATAAATTTATTATGATTTTTTAAGAAAGTGGGTTAAGGTATACACGTTTATGGGTAGATTTGTTTATGGCTATAGTGTATAATCTGTGTTTATGGCATACGATCAGTAGAGATGGCGGCCCTTGTTAAAATTACGAGTTATTCTGCTCAAATTTGAAATTGAAATTCCATCAAGCACTTTCAGTCGATATCATAAATTATATTCTGCTCAATTAATTAACAGAAAACCTGGATTACTTTACACGGCGGTAAGAAGTCGTAAGTATTTTTTTTTCACTTTTATCATTAATCTTCAACCAGTTAACCAATGCCCAATCTTTGATCATGGTTATCAGTTACGTCATAATTTTGTTCGAATGACAGCTGACTTAAAACTCATTTTATATAGATTCTAAGGAGACGGTATAATCAACTGAAATTAGAGGATTCAATCTTTGTCATTCGGAAGCTCTCATAAACGAACGAATGTTGAATATTTTTGCATTGTTTTTTTGATATCTGCTTTGGCTGGGTATTCATGTTTCATGTATAAGTCAATCTGGACAAATTGCTCTCATGACTATTTTGAAGTTTTCTATGAATTTTACAATCATAATATACGTTAATTGTTATGGAAAATCGTCGATAATATCAAAATCAATATTATCTTATCTGAATATTTTTAACCTAATATAGACGAGCGTCATCTACACATGCCAACCGATCGCGTGCCAAAAAGACGAGCGTCATGTATACATGCCACAGCTTTACACCGAATTTTGAATCTTAATATCACAGTAAATTCATACTCAATTGAGACGAAAATCGTATACATAATACACCCATGTATTTTTTTTCACAACATCTGTGTATTTGTCATCCTACCATATTTTAAATCCCTCCAGGAATAAAAAATAAGAGATGCAAACCATGTAAATATTCCTAAAATCCTGCAACTGATATAAACTCTCCCGCGTTTTATGAGGACCTAGGGTGCATGTGCGTAATAATATTATTATCATTACATGCTGGAAGCCAACAGCGCCGATTCATATGATTTAACCAGTGATTTTTTTATCAATTGTCAATATCGGGCACGATTATATTTGAATGGAAATATAAATACATTTTATGTCTAATACATAAAATTGGTAATCGCGGTGTATTCTTTCGTGTTTTTCGTATGTTACGTGCATTGTTTCATTGTTAAAAACAAATAAATTCATAAAAATTGTGAATTTAGATGATATAAAGTTTCGGTATTAAATAAACCTTTATCTGAGCCGAAGTATAAATATTAGTGTTATGTAATCTTAAATGCTTATTTTAGTGTGTAAAAAACTCATAGGAAGCAATAAATCAGTTAGCTGCGCACACTCCTTGTCGGTAGATACGACGCAACCATCAAGCAAGGTAGGTACGCATATGCCGGCAGTCATTTTGGTTCTTTGTTGTTTGTATGGAGACATATATCGCCATTATTGTTGTTTAGATAGAGAAATTTTTGATTTTAGAATTCATTTGTTAGCTTTGACCTGTTTAGGTTATATCTATATCATTGAATATTTATATATATTAAGTGATACTATATTCAATTTAATTCGACTTATAAATCGCGAAAAATCTGCTCGTCCGCAGGTACTGAAAGTACTTGAACGTAATCGTCTCGAAAGAGTTAAATAAATACTTGTAAAAAAAATATTGAAGATACTCAAATGCGGCCTACTTTATAAGCTTGAAAATTAAAAAAAATTTTAATAACAGGAAAAATGCAATTTTAGTTAGATTACGTTGTTGAAATTCAAATTAATAACTTCAATATTGACAAATCTGCAGCCGAGTGGTTAATGTTTATCGGTATAGCTTCAATCTTTTTTATTTGATTGCGAAAGCTAGCACAGAAAATTTTACAAATTTATTTTTTATCTGAAAAAATGTTCATTGCTCTTAGTCACATAAATGTACAGTGAAACCTCGATTCTACGATTTTCAAGGGACCCTAAAAAATAACGAAAAATGCGGGAAACGAGGAATTTGGGAATGCTAAAAATAATATAAAAAAGTAAAATCTTAACAAAACATTAAGTCCCTCCCTCCTTTAATTTCCAAAAATGGGGCTTTACAAAAATTGTTAAATGTGAAGGACTTTATAAACGCTATATTAATTATATCTGTTTATTGAAATTACCGTATAAAGTTTTTTAAAACTTCTTCATATGAAATTCTAATTAAAGAAAATCACGTGACATTTAAGCGAACTCTATATTTCATCAATAATTTCTTTGGTTAATGTAAACATATGATATGATGTGCTGAAACTTACAAATTGTATTTGATATAAAAATTATCAACCAAAACCAGTCATACGGGATAATATTTGAGACGGGACCATAAAATTTAGACGATTGATCGAGGAAATCGATAAATCGGTGAACGGTCAATGCAGGATTATTTAAAGTTGTTCTTATGGGTGTTTGACGGGACTATAAAAAATGAACGATCCATCCGGGAAAACGTATTATGCGAGAACGGTTGATCGGGGTTCCACCATATTTGAATAAAATCCATATATCAACAGCAAAATGGATGAATAAATAAGTCCATGCTAGGTTTCAAGCATGCTCACATTGCAATCAAATAGTACACCCATAAAAACAACTCACAACGCAAATGGTTTTATCCACTTCCTGCCCAGTCGCAAATTGGATGGCGTTTGATAATGGGCTCCATGCAACTGGACATACTTCTCAGTGTTAAGAAATATTAATTTCAACCGAATTATTGTATTTCTATATTTTCAAAGATTATTTTTTGAATATTACTCTTTTCAGCTTAACCCTCCAGAGATGAGGATTTTTTTTGCTAAAAAATTGGTTGTCTGTAAAGTCGGTTTACGGACGATAGTTTAACGTGACAACGTCATAAGAAAACATTGATGAAATGATTGCATACTTTTATGAATAAAATGGAATCATTTTTATTGAATTATCATTATTTTGTATGGATACGAAGAAGGACTGAAATGAAATCTACAATTTTTTATTGATATATTTTATTCGCACTCATTAATTCAAATATGTTTATTACTTTGATGAACAGTTTATTTACAAGTAACAATGTGCTTTTAGCAATTTATTTACAACTTTTATACATGTGTGATATTTAACGTCTTCCAATCTGTGTTATTCTGTTAAAGATAGGTCGGTGATAGGAAAAGTAGGAAATGAATGGGAGTGTTTCAACTGTAATGTGTCTCGAAAAAGTCAAATCAATGGTTGTTCCTCTCAGTGTTGTTGAATTATTTACATCTGATGCGCAATCGAGATTGTACATATCTTTCATGAATTTGAGGAATGTTTCATCATTTTTCACGTTTATGTTGAAGTCGCCACAAAGAAGAATTGGTACATCGGTATCAACTTGCATGATCGGATGTACATACTGGCTGTTGTGCACATACGGAAAAAGTGCTTGATGCAGCAATACACTAATGTTTGAGACACTTGCTCCAGGATGAATGTACACTGCGCCAAGTACAATTTTAAACGTTGTATCAGCAGTGAAGCATGTAATTTCAGCCAAGCACAAGTCGCCCGTGTTTTTGGTGAGACGAGTTGCGTCCGACAATTCAACGTGGAGAACTTTAGCCGTGGATCTCGATGATAATTTTCGATAAATAGCCACTCCACCAGCTACATTTGTATCAGAATCCGATCGATTATTCTGCCGGGTTACACACTCATAATTATTGATTGAAACTGGATCACATGTGTCACGCATCCACGTTTCGGTCAATACCAAATAATCAGACCTTTGTATCACTGTATCCGTTTCAATATCGCCAGAGTGGGCAGGCAAACTCTGAGAATTAAGATTTGTCAGTATAGTTTGTCCAGCGTTGTTACCGTCATCACAGAATTTTATTGTTTTCTCAGTGATTGTTCGAAGTGCGTGTCCACGGAGTCGAATGTATTCCGTACGGATATCTCGCGTAGTCTGTGAATCGTTTCCATCCCGTCCGTGTTTGAAGATAAAAGGAGCATCATTGTCCGTGATAATGTGCAAGCCGTCTATATTCGTTACACGACTCAGCGCCACGTACACCCTACGGTTGCGGTTGCTTCGAGGAGTATTTATAAACAATGACAGCAAACGTCCCTCCTTGTGACTTGTGAATGGTAATAGCACAAGCAGGAACGCAAGGAAACTGTTTTCTTTTGCATTTTACAGTTTTTGTCAGTGTAATGTTCACTACTTTCTTATACACCGGCACCCAGTTGGGAGACAGAGTGTTTGGCTTGCTTTGCACGTGAGGTCGACATTTAATTTTGGCACTGGCACCTGTTGTTGCTTCCGGAAACTCGAACCACAGAGTAATGATTTCTTCTCTAGATGCCGGCAAAGTTGTACTGGTCGATGGTCCTGCTTCTGCAGAATAGTCATCCACATTTGATTGCTGACGTTCGATATGTCGCAAGGTACCAATAGCTCCGTTCACTAACCCATCAGCGACATCTATGTTAGAAGTTATCATGTAGGGATACCCTTCAGCCAATGGCAGCAAGTATGGTAATCCATCAGTCTCAGCCACCGTCATCTTGTGGAGTTTACCTCGGCACTGTGTCTTCTCTTGCTCACTCGAATATCCAAGTATAATATCATGTGCGAGACAGTTGTATGCGTTGATAATTGCGCTTCGGTTGTACGAATCAACTTCAGTATTACTATAATATAATACAGCCGGACAGCATCAGGCACGTGTTCCTTGCACCAAGCCTGAGATTTATGTCTGGACTCAATAAGTGTGATCTTATCGATACTTAGTTGTAGTCCATCTCTAATTTTGGTGAGAATCGTTGAAAACCGTTCATCAGTTTGTCGCACAACACGAACCAGCGGAAAGTAGTCAATGCTGTGCCACAGAATTGGTCCTCCAAGTTGGTTGATCGGCATGCTGTAACATGGAGTTGCTCGTACCGGTGGTAGCTGTCTGAAATCGCCGCATAATATCACGTGGATGCCTCCGAATGGTTTGTCGTATATCCCGGTAATCTGCTGCAGTCGGTAGTTGAATTTTTGAAGAATGGCTGAACTTAACATGCTGATCTCGTCGACGAAAACAGCTTTGACGCCAACGAACATGTTTCTGTAGGCTTGCAAATTCTCTGTGGATAAGAGTTTAGTCACGCGAGAAGTTGTAAGACGAAACGCTGAATGCACTGTAGTTCCACCAAGAGGTACAGCGGCTTTACCTGTGCTGACACAGGCAATGTAGGCGTTGTTCATCGAGTTGTGTTCCTGAGTGTAGCGGTTGTACGTCTCCATAAGGCACTTTAATATGTACGTTTTTCCACAGCCCGCGGGACCAGTGAAGAAAATTTGTAGCGCTTCAGAAAAGTAATCTCCACAACCATGTAATCGATGTATGACTTCAAGGATGATTGCCCGTTGTTCCGGATTGGTGGTTCGTACAAGCTGGCAATACTGCTGCTTTGACATCACATTGCTGCGCTTCTTCACAATCGAGAATCCTTGTCGTGGGACGATTTGGTTCACGTCATCTACATTTTCGGCACCATCTTCTCCTAACAACCGTTGGACAAAGACTGTTCTTGATTCTTCTTCCTGCAAATTACTGTTATCTTCGTTTTGTAAAATCATCATCGCTTCAAGTTCTTTCATGACGTTTTCAATGTTCAAATTTGTCTCGAATAGGCTACGGCGTTCCATAATCGTGTTTTTGTTGTCGTCAAATAATTGCAAAAAATTATTTTGATCAACAATTTCTGCCATTTCGTTTCGGAACTGTACGTAAAGTAGAACCATCTCTCGTTTATAATTGACAGTTTCATCAATATCGTAGCGTCTGTACCGTATGACACGTCCGATAAGTCGTCTGCGTTACTAGTTTTTTGGTGCTCTCGACATCCTCGCTTCAAGTACATCTTCTGAATCTTCAACGTCATCCACGTGCACGTCGTCTTCCTCGTCAACGAAATCATTAGCGTTAGCATACCACGAAGCAAACTCAGCCAAATACACTTGTTCTAAAGATGCAGGTCGTTCTTCATATCGCTGAATTATGTTTTTGGTCCAGACATTAGTGCTGTCTCCATCGATGCCTTCGCGGTCCATTTGTTGACGACGTTTGCGGCAGCATTGTCTTTCTGTCGGCCACACCATCGGGATGTACACAACCTGACGACTTGTCTCGCTCATTGGTTGTCGTAGAAGATACCATGCTGCTTCTTGCGCTGACATCTCAACTGCGTTAAGCAGCTTGATACTTAACGCTTTCAATTGACCTGTGTAGTCCTGGTCAGGATGCTCTTGCATCATCGTGGTAAGCTCACGACGTAGGTTACCCATTCCAAGGGCTGATTTATTTACGTACTCTACGACATACTCTGCGCAGCTGTACTCAGCCAAGATGAACTGAATGTCGATGTTAGAGTTGACTTCGCCAGCAAGGTACGGATTGAACGTGTTTGTCATAAGTTCGTTGAAGTTTCGTCTGAACAGAAGAGTTGGTCTGCGTAACGTTGAACGCACAATGTCGAGGTATGAATCATAAGTCAAACTGTTATCTTGAAGAAAATCATCCATGCTCGCGTATCGACGTTCACCGAGAGAAGTGCGCAGCTGCTTGGCCTTCTGTTGTAGTGTTTGGCGGCGTCCATCAGATTGAGGCATTGGAACCAATAAACGGGTCATGGACATTGGCCAGTACGGGATCCCGAATCTGCAAGTTGTCTCGCCTCGCTTTGTGCAGGTGAAAGTGTGTTTGTGTATCTGGTTGGCGTAGATAGAATCGTTGGGCACATCATCTCGGGAAACGGAACTTAATTTTTCCACGAGTTCGATGGTTCTTGGCATATTTTCAGACACGGCCTCATGTGGATCGTCGTTTAACCACACTAAAATATGAGCGTGTGGGCTTCCACGATGCTGGAACTCAATACGAAGGAAGTAATCTTTAACAGAGTACTTGCCGAACGGATTGTATGATTGTTTGGATTTCAGCATTTTCATCAGGGAACCAACGAGCTTGTTGAAGTATATGCAGGACGTAACAGGATCGTCTCTCACCAAAGTACAGCGCTGAGAAGTGTTGAGATCGTTTGCGGTTTTTCCCGGATATTTTTTGCTCAGTTTGAGAAGTATAGTGAGCAGTTTCATCCAGCGTATTTCGTTTGCACTTATAGTGAGAAAGATGGTTGGTTTACCAAGTTGACGAATCATGGCAAATAGGTCTCGTTTACGAGATGCCCAGTATTGGACGGAGTTTGGCACTGTCTTCATGAACGCGAGGTTTTTTATGACATATTCTTTCAGAAAGTCTGTGTCCTCTAACATACGTCGCGTAACATTCTCTGTGATCGAAACATTGCGGAAAGTGCTGTAAATTCCGTCCACCATGCGCAGCCGCAATATTTTCATTGCAACGTACAAGATTTTTTGAGGCGTGGCTCCGCGTTTGTCACAGCGTCTTATCTCACTAGTCGCCATCATGTAAGGTGTTACTGAAACACCCATGTTGAATCTTCGTGGCTCTCCAAAGTATATCGATGGAAACGATAACTATTCTGCATGACGGTCATAAATGATGTTGAGAGGTCTTGCCTGATGTCCTGGTGCGATATGGAGACAATCTTCTTCGTTCCACATCATGGTATGTTGCCTTGAAGCGAGAATCTCAGATTCAGGTGTATTTTCAGCGGAGATATTTTCTATCCGGTTAGAGGGATCATCCTGTATGTCGTCGAGTAATTCGAGTCACAGAAGGATTCAGTCTCGACAAATCCACGTTGATTTCGTACAAACGATATAATGGAGACTTTTGCAGTACATCTAGCCATGCTTTGATTGTACTTTTGGACATGTATCCGCAGCCAGGGGCGGCATCAACTGTTTGTTCAGTGACGTTTTGCAAGTATTGCAAACCAGTTCATATTCTTCTCTGCAGAGTTGTCGATTTTCTTTGATGAACCAATCCGAGATCACCTGCAGCTGTGCCGCAGTGATGGGTTTGAGGTCGTTCTTGAACCACAGTCTGTCGCAAACCGAGCAAACGTAGCCAAAATCGTTATCCAGAAATGTTGATTTGAATCGTATGATCAATGATGCCCATTTGGTGTTCCAAGCAGATTGTGCCTGTGGAACTTCAATTTGATCTGAAGAAATTCCTGGTTGAACAGTGGTTTGTGCTGGTTCTGCTGCTAAAGTTTGAAGTTGTTGGTATGTGAGTTGTCGTTGAATGCCAGTCTGGATATTGTTTGATCTTTCCCTTGAACGAGAAGAGACTGCAGTAGTCGGTTCTACTGAACCACTGGCAAGAGCCAAGTTAGCCAAGTTGGAGCCGCTGCGTAGTCTGCTGTTTTGTCGTCTTTCGGTATCCGATTTCCTCGCAGCTGCCACCTGTGCAGGAGTTCTGGATGCTGCAATACGCTGTCTGTACTCACGTTGTTTCTGCGCATTCGATTTTGGAGCAGCGATTGTTGGCTCAGCGAATGGCGTTGTAGACGTAGATGCGGCAGCATCTTGCACCTCCATGGATACATTACTCGTTGAAGGTAGTGGCAGATCCGTGAGATCCACAGGTTGATCAGGTTGGTGTGACATGGTGTGACGTTGTTGAGTACCCGTTTTGACATTGCTTGGTTTTTCCCCTGAACGAGAAGAGGATGCAGTATTCGACTCTAATGAACAACTGGCAAGAGCCAAGTTAGCAGCTGTGCGTAGTCTGCTCTTTTGTCGTCTTTCGGTATTCAATTTCCTCGCAGCTGTAGCTTGTGCAGAAGTTCTGGATGCTGCAATACGCTGTCTGTACTCACGTTAGCTCTGCGCGTTCGATTTTGGAGCAGCGATTGTTGGCCCAGCGAATGGCGTTGCAGACGTGGATGCGGTAGCATCTTGCACCTCCATGGGTACATTACTCCTTGACGATAGTGGCAGATCCGTGAGATTCACAGGTTCGTCAGGTTGGTCTGCCATGGTGTGACTTTAGGCGGATCTGCGAAAGAAATCGTTGATAATTTATTGTTAAAAGTATATTTGTTATACGTTAATCAGATTTTAATATGCAAGAATTAATTACCTTTATTGCCGCAATTTTTGTTGTAATATAAACAATGAAAACCACATTAACATTTCACTTCACTTTATAAACAGTTGTAAACAGATCACGGGTAGGTACTGTAGGTGTATAAGATGTGTGCTACCGCTGTCTCTTTTCTACTCAGACGCATCAACCAATCGAGTGGAAGAGAGATAGATGAAGCACAATCCGAACGTTAGGCCGATCGTGCCTCTCTATCGCTTATCCGCGCTCTCGCTCGCACGCTTGCCTTCGGCGTAACGCGACAAACGGGACAATGAGTCATGTTTATTCGTGCGTGCAGCGGAGGTTCATCGATTAATAAGACGTTGTCACGTCAAAAAACTGAAAAAAATGTTTTTCCCTCATAACTCCCTTATACGACGTCCTAGCGAGGTGAAAGTGTGAAAAAATGTTTTTGCCATAACTCCCCGAAATGAAGTGCGATCGTGCTCAAACAACGATCATACGCTTCTTCTAGACCAAACGAACAGTTTGACGTGCAACACGACGTGTTTTGTGCAGGCATGTCTGAAAACATGTTTTTTGGGCAAAACTCTCTCGAATGACGTTCGATCGTTCCGAAACAAACAGCATTAGATAGAGCTCGTCATTCCAAAGAGATTGATGTGCAACATGACGTGATTCGGTGAAGGCGTCCCTGAAAAAATCTAAAAAAACTGAAAAAAAATGTTTTTCCCTCATAACTCTCTTATAAGACATCCTAGCGAGGTGAAAGTGTGAAAAAAATGTTTTTGCCATAACTCCCCGAATTGAAGTGCGATCGGGCTAAAACAAAGATCATACGCTTCTTCTAGACCAAACGAACAGTTTGACGTGCAACACGACGTGTTTTGTGCAGGCATGTCTGAAAACATGTTTTTTGGGCAAAACTCTCTCGAATGACGTTCGATCGTTCCGAAACAAACAGCATTAGATAGAGCTCGTCATTCCAAAGAGATTGATGTGCAACATGACGTGATTCGGTGAAGGCGTCCCTGAAAAAATCTAAAAAAAACTGAAAAAAATGTTTTTCCCTCATAACTCCCTTATACGACGTCCTAGCGAGGTGAAAGTGTGAAAAAATGTTTTTGCCATAACTCCCCGAATTGAAGTGCGATCGGGCTCAAACATAGATCTTACGCTTCTTCTAGAGCAAACGAACAGTTTGACGTGCAACACGACGTGTTTTGTGCAGGCATGTCTGAAAACATGTTTTTTGGGCAAAACTCTCTCGAATGACGTTCGATCGTTCCGAAACAAACAGCATTAGATAGAGCTCGTCATTCCAAAGAGATTGATGTGCAACATGACGTGATTCGGTGAAGGCGTCCCTGAAAAAATCTAAAAAAACTGAAAAAAAATGTTTTTCCCTCATAACTCCCTTATACGACGTCCTAGCGAGGTGAAAGTGTGAAAAAATGTTTTTGCCATAACTCCCCGAAATGAAGTGCGATCGTGCTCAAACAACGATCATACGCTTCTTCTAGACCAAACGAACAGTTTGACGTGCAACACGACGCGTTTTGTGCAGGCATGTCTGAAAACATGTTTTTTGGGCAAAACTCTCTCGAATGACGTTCGATCGTTCCGAAACAAACAGCATTAGATAGAGCTCGTCATTCCAAAGAGATTGATGTGCAACATGACGTGATTCGGTGAAGGCGTACCTGAAAAAATCTAAAAAAACTGAAAAAAAATGTTTTTCCCTCATAACTCCCTTATACGACGTCCTAGCGAGGTGAAAGTGTGAAAAAATATGTTTGCCATAACTCCCCGAAATGAAGTGCGATCGCGCTCAAACAACGATCATACGCTTCTTCTAGACCAAACGAACAGTTTGACGTGCAACACGACGTGTTTTGTGCAGGCATGTCTGAAAACATGTTTTTTGGGCAAAACTCTCTCGAATGACGTTCGATCGTTCCGAAACAAACAGCATTAGATAGAGCTCGTCATTCCAAAGAGATTGATGTGCAACATGAAGTGATTCGGTGAAGGCGTCCCTGAAATATTCTAAAAAGACTGAAAAAAATGTTTTTCCCTCATAACTCCCTTATACGACGTCCTAGCGAGGTGAAAGTGTGAAAAAATGTTTTTGCCATAACTCCCCGAAATGAAGTGCGATCGTGCTCAAACAACGACAATACGCTTCTTCTAGACCAAACGAACAGTTTGACGTGCAACACGACGTGTTTTGTGCAGGCATGTCTGAAAACATGTTTTTTGGGCAAAACTCTCTCGAATGACGTTCGATCGTTCCGAAACAAACAGCATTAGATAGAGCTCGTCATTCCAAAGAGATTGATGTGCAACATGACGTGATTCGGTGAAGGCGTCCCTGAAAAAATCTAAGAAAACTGAAAAAAAATGTTTTCCCTCATTGTTCTCTTATACGACGTCCTAGCGAGGTGAAAGTGTGAAAAAATGTTTTGCCATAAGTCCCCGAAATGAAGTGCGATCGTGCTCAAACAACGATCATACGCTTCTTCTAGACCAAACGAAGAGTTTGACGTGCAACACGACGTGTTTTGTGCAGGCATGTCTGAAAACATGTTTTCTGGGCAAAACTCTCTCGAATGACGTTCGATCGTTCCGAAACTCACAGCATTAGATAGAGCTCGTCATTCCAAAGAGATTGATGTGCAACATGAAGTGATTCGGTGAAGGCGTCCCTGAAATATTATAAAAAGACTGAAAAAAATGTTTTTCCCTCATAACTCCCTTATACGACGTCCTAGCGAGGTGAAAGTGTGAAAAAATGTATTTGCCATAACTCCCCGAATTGAAGTGCGATCGGGCTAAAACAAAGATCATACGCATCTTCTAGACCAAACGAACAGTTTGACGTGCAACACGACGTGTTTTGTGCAGGCATGTCTGAAAACATGTTTTTTGGGCAAAACTCTCTCGAATGACGTTCGATCGTTCCGAAACAAACAGCAATAGATAGAGCTCGTCATTCCAAAGAGATTGATGTGCAACATGACGATTCGTGAAGGCGTCCCTGAAAAACTAAAAACTGAAAAATGTTTTTCCTCATAACTCCCTTATACGACGTCCTAGCGAGGTGAAGTGTGAAAAATGTTTTTGCCATAACTCCCTGAGTCGAAGTGCGATCGTGCTCAAACAACGATCATACGCTGGCTTCTTCTAGACCAAACGAACAGTTTGACGTGCAACACGACGTGTTTTGTGCAGGCATGCTGAAAACATGTTTTCTGGGCAAAACTCTCTCGAATGACGACGATCGTTCCGAATCAAACAGCATTAGATAGAGCTCGTCATTCCAAAGAGATTGATGTGCAACATGACGTGATTCGGTGAAGGCGTCCCTGAAAATCTAAAAAAACTGGAAAATGTTTTTCCCTCATAACTCCCTTTATACGACGTCCTAGCGAGGTGAAAGTGTGAAAATATGTTTTTGCCATAACTCCCCGAAATGACGTGCGATCGTGCTCAAACAACGATCATACGCTTCTTCTAGACCAACGAACAGTTTGACGTGCAACACGACGTGTTTTGTGCAGGCATGTCTGAAAACATGTTTTCTGAGCAAAACTCTCTCGAATGACGATCGATCTTTCGAAACAAACAGCATTAGATAGAGCTCGTCATTCCAAAGAGATTGATGTGCAACATGACGTTATTCGGTGAAGGCTTCCCTGAAAAAATCAAAAAAAATTGAAAAAAAATGTTTTTCCCTCATAACTCCCTTATACGACGTCCTAGCGAGGTGAAAGTGTGAAAAAACGTTTTTGCCATAACTCCACGAAATGAAGTGCGATCGTGCTCAAACAACGATCATACGCTTCTTCTAGACCAAACGAACAGTTTGACGTGTAACACGACGTGTTTTGTGCAGGCATGTCTGAAAACATGTTTTTTGGGCAAAACTCTCTCGGATTACGTTCGATCGTTCCGAAACAAACAGCATTAGATAGAGCTCGTCATTCCAAAGAGATTTATGTGCAACATGACGTGATTCGGTGAAGGCGTCCCTGAAAAAATCTAAAAAAACTGAAAAAAAATGTTTTTCCTCATAACTCCCTTATACGACGTCCTAGCGAGGTGAAAGTGTGAAAAAATGTTTTGCCATAACTCCCCGAAATGAAGTGCGATCGTGCTCAAACAACGATCATACGCTTCTTCTAGACCAAACGAACAGTTTGACGTGCAACACGACGTGTTTTGTGCAGGCATGTCTGAAAACATGTTTTTTGGGCAAACTCTCTCGAATGACGTTCGATCGTTCCGAAACAAACAGCATTAGATAGAGCTCGTCATTCCAAAGAAATTGATGTGCAACATGACGTGATTCGGTGAAGGCGTCCCTGAAAAATTCTAAAAAAACTGGAAAAAATGTTTTTCTCTCATAACTCCTTTATACGACGTCCTATCGAGGTGAAAGTGTGAAAAAATGTTTTTGCCATAACTCCCCGAAATGAAGTGCGATCGTGCTCAACAACGATCATACGCTTCTTCTAGACAAAACGAACAGTTTGACGTGCAACACGACGTGTTTTGTGCAGGCATGTCTGAAAACATGTTTTCTGGGCAAAACTCTCTCGAATGACGATCGATCGTTCCGAAACAAACAGCATTAGATAGAGCTCGTCATTCCAAAGAGATTGATGTGCAACATGACGTGATTCGGTGAAGGCGTCCCTGAAAAAATCTAAAAAAACTGAAAAAAATGTTTTTCCCTCATAACTCCCTTATACGACGTCCTAGCGAGGTGAAAGTGTGAAAAAATGTTTTTGCCATAACTCCCCGAAATGAAGTGCGATCGTGCTCAAACAACGATCATACGCTTCTTCTAGACCAAACGAACAGTTTGACGTGCAACACGACGTGTTTTGTGCAGGCATGTCTGAAAACATGTTTTCTGGGCAAAACTCTCTCGAATGACGATCGATCTTTCGAAACAAACAGCATTAGATAGAGCTCGTCATTCCAAAGAGATTGATGTGCAACATGACGTGATTCGGTGAAGGCGTCCCTGAAAAAATCTAAAAAAACTGAAAAAAAATGTTTTTCCCTCATAACTCCTTATACGACGTCCTAGCGAGGTGAAAGTGTGAAAAAATGTTTTTGCCATAACTCACCAAAATGAAGTGCGATCGTGCTCAAACAACGATCATACGCTTCTTCTAGACCAAACGAACAGTTTGACGTGTAACACGACGTGTTTTGTGCAGGCATGTCAGAAAACATGTTTTTTGGGCAAAACTCTCTCGAATGACGATTGATCGTTCCGAAACAAACAGCATTAGATAGAGCTCGTCATTCCAAAGAGATTGATGTGCAACATGACGTGATTCGGTTAAGGCGTTCCTGAAAAAGTCTAAAAAAACTGAAAAAAAATGCTTTTCCCTCATAACTCCCTTATGCGACGACCTAGCGAGGTGAAAGTGTGAAAAAATGTTTTTGCCATAACTCCCCGAATGAAGTGCGATCGTGCTCAAACAACGGTCATACGCTTCTTCTAGACCAAACGAACAGTTTGACGTGCAACACGACGTGTTTTGTGCAGGCATGTCTGAAAACATGTTTTCTGAGCAAAACTCTCTCGAATGACGATCGATCTTTCGAAACAAACAGCATTAGATAGAGCTCGTCATTCCA